>PVJO010010971.1:0-61637 GCA_004026905.1 Hystrix cristata | reverse complement strand
TTGTCTTTTGTGTCTAGCTGCACTGTCATGGGCTGCCTTGATGTCCTCGATGTCCTGAATCACTTCAAAACATTTATCTCTCATAGCCATTTTGACTTTGGGGAGGAGGCAGATGTCAACACGGTGCCAGATCTGGTGACTGAGGTGGATGAGGACACACTGACCTGTTTTTAGGAGCTTGCCTTTCCATAGGATGGCACTCCGCAGCAGCACTCAACCATACCTCATGAAGACAACCACGAACTGCTTCAGAAAGTGACAGAAATGATGGGATAAATTTGTTTGAAGCTGGGGAGAGTATTTTGAGGTGGATTAATAGCGATGTGTCTTTTACTGTAATAAATTTCTAAAATTTAAATATTCACCATATATATGGATCATACCTTATATTACTTAAAGGACTCAGTTTCTGCTATCTGGAAAATTCATTAGGTGCACAAATCAACTATGTATTTTAGACACAAAGTGCTACTGCCTTTAAAAATGGGTTTTAGGTCAATTCTTTTGTGTTTACTTCACATCTTCTACTTAAAGAAGAAATCCTGCTATCTCGACTTTTGGTTTCTGTGTAACTTCCAGATGCACTGTTGGAATTCTCTTCCAGGATGCAATCAATCCTATAACCCTTCTAATAAAACTACCACCAAAACAGGCTTTCAGGATGGGTTACGGAGGCTGCTTTATTCTTCTGGGGAACGTGCAGTCCTGAAAGACACCCACACATCACAGACAGTTTATAAGGCAGTGTTCTTCAGAAGACCTACACTAAACTAGACATTCTCTGGGGTCCCTTTCACAGCTCCATAATTTAGTCATTTAATTCAAGAAATTCACGAATTTAATAATAATTTGGGGAGCTTTGTTATGTCAGGGGAAGCAAGATAACTAACAACCCCTGATCTAGGCTTTCACATTCTTGGTCTATTCAATTTATCTATGTGAAATTAATTATAAACAGTTTACCTGACACGGTGAAGCCAGGAAAAATGAAAGATTAATGTGTAACTGTCAGAAGAATTATTTAAGAGCCTTATTTCAAGATCTGCTTTGAAAAAAAGTCTCTGTAATGTATAATTAAAGCTATTCATATGCTTTTCTGTATCTGAGAAATGTTGTGAATGTCAATGAAAAAGTCTGTTTCCTTTATAAGTGGAGTCATAAAATGTTAGGTCGATTCCTTCAGTGGTAAAAACGAAACGTGGGTAGGATTCCCCTAGGAAGGAACACGTGGATGATAAATGAGCAGTTTTTCTGTGACAGAGGTGAAACAGCACGGTCGCAAGTCTAAAAACATCCTATGCATTATCTTAACTTTGAGAATCACTTTTTCTAAAACACCTCAGCAAAATAGCATGCAAAAATTGCTCTCAAGAAGGAAAACCAGGAAGAGAGAGTTCGTCTTCTATGAGATCATATTTACAAGAACAGAATGTTGTTTGACACAAATGCCGCACAGCACAAATTCGGGGTATTCCAATAAACTCTTACTGATTACTAAATAATATAGTCATTCCATTAAAAATTAAACCTTGAAGAGAATCATTAAATAAAATTTTAGTTTTTGCTACAGAAAATATAAATGGCAAAATAAAACACTGGGTTAGGGTAATACGTTATATTACTCAGCTGTATGTACCTATTTCCAAAGCAGAAAATATTAAGAATTCTTAGGAAAATTCTAAAGATGGGTCATAGTTTTATATTTTTATTAGTGTATGTATGTAGTACACAATGCTTTCATTCCTTCTGTGGAGGTGGTACATGTATATAACATATTTTAATCCTTTTTTTCATCTCTTGCCCTCTCCTCTCTCCCCCTCCCTTTGTCTCTTTTTTGTTGAACAATTTTTTTGGGGGGTGCTTGGGATCGAATTCAGGGCCTTGCGCTTGCTAAGCGAGCGTTCTACCATTTGAGCTAAATCCCCAAATCCCTCTCCCTCTGTCTCTTGATCCCTTTCCTTTTTTGGGGGGGGAAACATGTTTGCAGTACATAATGTTTACATTCCTTGTCATAGTTTTAAAAAAGATAACTTTAGGGCAACAAATACTGATTTTCTCAAATTCCTTCAGGGAAAAAAGAAAACTTTGAAAAATCTCTCTGTGGTTAGCATAGAAAACTATGCCCTTTGATCAGGGGAAGAACTACCGAGAATCCACAGTGAGACGTGCACGTGATAGAAAGTGTGATGGTCAAGGCAGCATAGTAAGCCAGGGTCACTTCAGACACCATGGCTGGCATCGGGCAGCCTTCAAACATCACTGGGTGACTCCTTGCCTCTCGCTGTGCCAGGGAGGTGGGGGAGTCCAGGGAGGCTCACTCCTCTGGTCATCCTCCTTTGTGGAATTACTTGGACCAATGCACAGCCTGGTTGCACAGACCCGTCCTGTAGAGCCCTCCAGTAACTTCATCTTCCCAGAGTACGCTGAGAACATGGAAGGAGGCGGAAACCAGCACCATGGAACTTACACATATCATCCCCCTCAAATACTTTCTTATATTCTTATAGAATTATAGTAAATAAAGAATAAGCTAATAAATTCCAAATAAAGGATTTTAAAATATCATCTGTTTGCTATGACAGGCTCAGGTTAGTGCTTTCTTTGGGATTAAAAAAAAGTACCTGGTGGGCTAGGTGTGGTAGTGCAAGCCTATGAGACCAACACTCAGGGAAGCTAAGGCAGGAGGACTACAAGTTTTAGTACCACCTGAGCAACTTAACATAACCCTGTCTCAAAATTAAACATTAAAACAGGCCTGGGAGTGTAGCTTAGTGGTAGAGAGCGCACGTGCGCATGCACACACACACACACACACACACACACACACACACACAGAGGGAGTACAATTTGGCTATTAATAAATATTCAAATATTTGGCAATCATTTGGTATAATTTGCTATTATCATTCCCTAATATTAAAATGATTGATTCAACTGAGGGGTAGGAGACTACAAAAATAATTACTGAATCCTGAATCCTGTGCTCAATCCCCAACTGACTTAAAGAATTTCCAAGTTGAACAAGTTTGAAATTACTCATTGGAGATCTCATTAGAAACTGGGAGAACTGAGTTACTTTTTGACAAAGACACTTTAATCCTTTAGTCCTATATGAAGAATGAAGGGACTGGAATGTTTCATTTATGTGATAATAGCATGAGGGCAGAGAGCAGTGATCCATCCCTGCTATGTTAGAGATCTTCAGCATACAGATGATCACGATGATATGATAATAACTGAGAGAGGTTACAATTTTTGAGTGGTTACTATGTACTAGGAAGTATCCTAATTGCTTTACAGGTAGTCATTTAATATGTATAACCACCCAACAGTCATCCTCATTTTACATAAATCAGAGAAGTTGTTTGCAGAGTGGTTAAAAGCAAGCATGCAGGAGGCTAGGCTGCCTTGGCTGGAAACTTGGACCCACCAATTCCCAGCTCAGGTGCAAATTGGTAGTAACTGTACAGCCCACCTTGCAGGGCTTGTTGTAAGATTTAAGTACATGAACAAAATCAGCAAGTTCAGAAGAGTGTACAGTGTGCTTGAATTACTAAGTGTTCATGCTCAATGTTATTACAGAAAAAGAATATGGGGTACAGGAGAGTTACTTTCCCAAGGCTACCGTGTTTTTGCTATACATAATACCTACATACACCTATGATTAGTTTATAAATTAGGCACAGTAAGATAACAATAATAACTAATAATAAAATAGAAAAATTATATTAACATATTAAAAGTTATATGGGTGTAATCTTTCTCAAAATGCCTTATTATACTGTACTCACTCTTTTTCTTACGACAATATGAGATGATACAATGCCTGTAACAAAATGAAGTGAGCCAGGCATTATGATGCCACATTAACTTCTATGTAAGGGTTACCTGAACACAGCACTGCATCATCCTGACAGCTAATCTGATAACTGAGACAATTACTAAGTGACTAAAGGGGTGGGTAGCATATATAGCATGGATACACTGGACAAAGGAATGAATCAAATTCTGAGTGGGATAGGACCACACAGTTCAAGACTTTATTCTTGCTTTTTGGAGTGGCATACGATCTAAAATTTATGAATTATTTATTTCTGGACTTTTCAACTTAATATCTTTAGACAGTGGGTAACAGAAACTGCAGAAAGCAAAACCTCAGATAAGGGAGTCTCCTATAAATATAATTAGCAATTTAGGGCTCTTCTTGTGATTTACTTTGATACCAAAACGAAGCACATATATTCCCACAGATAAGACTATTTACAGAACACAAAAGATAAAAGCTGTATCATCTGCAAACAACCACATTATCTGTGACTCTGGATACAAAGAGGTAACAGAAGTGATAATACCTGAGACTCTGGAACACCTCCTGCTTCTGTTACAGGTACGTGTTTGTCATTGTTTTCATCATCTTGTTCAAGTGCTTAAAAAAAAAGAACAACATTAAATGTAGCGCCATAAGAAGAATGTTTCAGACAGTTTTCTTCCAGTTGGCAATTTGGCAGAGAAAATAATCTGAGGTTCATAAAATGTAAAAAACAGCATTATTTTTCAATATTGGGATGAGAAGCTAACACTTTTCATAGCACCAGGAATTGTTCATGTATATTATTTCATCCAATAAATTGATGGCAGTGGGAAAAGTTAATCCTAAATCTCCTCTTTACCTAAATCCATCCTGACATCACGGTATCAATATTGTAGGTTATCAAAGGAAATCTGGTGGTTACAGATAGCCTTCTATTCCCCTCAACTGAGAGAAGTACTTTTTAAAAATGTGGTTTGCTGGCTGGCAGTTTAAATGTCATATAATAAAGAAAGCTCGATATTTTATATCTAGGTTGTTTGCTCATTGTTACCACAAAATTCCAGACTATAGAGTCCTGAATCCACCTTCCCCTTCCTCGGCATCTCCCCGTCCAAGTTCTTTATCACTTTTTCCTCACTGTTGCAATAACCTCTACACAAAGCCCTTGACTCGGGCCTCTTTCTTATCTGATCCAGCTTGGGCACAACTGCTAAAATAATTAGTCTCAAAAACTTTGAAAATGACTGCCGGGCCTTGGCCTTTGTTTTCCTTATCTTTTTTTTTTTTTCCCTTATCTTAGTAGTCTGAATTTCTGCTCATCACTGAAGAGCTTCCTCCAACTCTCTGGCTTCCTGAATCTCCAACTTCACACTGACATTCAACTACAAAATTTTAAGCATCGGATCCTGGCATGATGATTGGATGACTTTTCTTTCTATATAACTTGAATTTTCATTTTAACAGTATTTATTCAGCACCTGTTATGTGCCCTGCATTGGATTTATCTCTGTCAGTAAGATGGGTAAGTTGCACGAAGTACACACATTATCTGTGGGAAGAATTAATAACAACTACTACAACAACTAATACTTTTTGAAAAAATAAAATGAAATTAAAAGTCACCATAAGGGCCTTAAAAGATTAAATAGAGAAATGGCAGGAGACCAGCTCAGGGAGGTCTTTGCAGAGAGACGGCCATGATGGTGCTTCTCTGAATAAGTGATATTTGGGCTCAGACCTGAAGACAGAGATGGAGCTGCCAATGGCAGGAGACTGGGGCACATGACAAGCCGGGATAGAGTATACACCACAGTGAATCTGGAAAACCACAGAAGAATCTTAAACTAGGAATTAGACGATCTGATGTATCTGTTCTAAAGTTCATTTTTATTTCTTTGTGAAGAATAGGATGGGGAGAAGTAAGCGGAAGCAGGGAGACCAGTCAGGGGACTTCTGATACTGTCTTGCTTAGCGATGACAATGTGCAGAGCAACGAAGTGGCAATGGGCAGGAGCGAGATGGGGACTTGAGCCATATGTAGTGTGTGTGTGTGTGTGTGTGTGTGTGTGTGTGTGTGTGTGTGTGTGTTGGGGGGTGGTGGCTGGAGACTGAACTCAGAGCTTTCACACTTTTTTAACTTTAAAACATTTTTGAGACAAGGTCTTAACTAAGTTGCTAAACTGCCCAGGCCAGGTTCAAATTTATAATCCTCCTTGCTCAGTCTGCCAGAATACGGGATTATTGGCATGCATTACCCCATCTGCCTTGAGCTGTGTATTTTTTACACAAAATGCACACAACTTGCCAATGAATGGAATGCAGGGTGGGGAGGAAAGAAACATGAGGGAGAAGCAGCAATTAATGATGCCCCTAAGCAGAGTAAGTTATTCCTGGTCTCCATGTTACAGTTTATATCTAGATGTTCGCCCAAAGCCTCATGCACTCATAGGCAAGGCTTTGCGGAGGCGACTGGATCTCGGGTGTGTGATACTCAGTGGATTGGTCCATTGATGAGTTTATAGCTAAATGTGAGGCGCAGAGGTGAGGCCTGGCTGGAGGATGTGGGTCACTGGGGGCGTGGCCTGAAGTGTCTATCTACCTCCTCCTCCCCTGGCCCCTCTCTCTGCTTCTGCCTGCCACGCAATGAGCAATTCTCCCCTGCCGTAGCCCTCTGCCTGCCACTCTACCTTGGAGCCAGATGCCTGTAGAAGTAAACCTCTACAAACTGTGAGCCCAATAAACCTTTCCTCCTTTAAATTGTGGGTGTCAAGTATTGTGTCCTGGTAACAAACAAGTAACTAAGACTTTCCACCACAACATTCATCCTTTTTCCCTGTTCACCAAAAGCAAGCCCTTACATACCCACCTGGCTAATGGCGAGCTCACCAGCTGTACGCACGGATTCAGCTCACATTGTTTTGTGTACTTTTGAATATTATGCTCCGTGCTGCATATTTTTGAGAACATCATACCGTGCGCCTTTTGTTTTTATATGCCTTTTGTACCTGCTGTGCAGTACTTACCATGGAGGCCACCTACAGTGCTATGCACACAGTACAACTCCATAAATGCTACCTGGGATGAACAATTCATCCTCAAGTGACCAGAATGGCACCACTCGACTACACCCACTTACATAAATTGGTTCTTTTGTAGCTATTTAGGAAAGGAGGGAAACTTTTCTGTTGAACTCCCCAGGTAACTAAGATAACTCCTACCAAGTGCATAGCTATAGGCAAGGCAGGCACAGTAGAAGTGGGCAGAAGCTTTTCTTGTTTTCAGCAAAAAGTTCTAGTCATGCTTGTTCAAAGGGGGTCCCCTGTTGTCACAGGTGCCCTTAGGAGGAAACTTAAGAATAAAGAAAAACACTTGTGTTTTCTCTGAAAAGCTAGAGGCATGGATATAAAGGGAAAAATAAAATCTAGAACAACATCCCAAACTCCACTTAAAAATGCAATGGGCGGCAGAAATAATTCCATTTCCCACTGGAAATAATACAGGAAAACCTATCCTGGAGGGTAGGTTATTAATACAGCAATACAGATCGCTTCACATGAAGCCAACCACACTTTGGGACTTAATTTGTGCTTTGAGTTTTTGCTGTTTAAAATTTTAATGTCAGTGAATCATGAAGAAAATAAAATTTTGGAATATTTAAGCCTACTAAATTCATGCTTTTGTTTTGAAACAAGAATGTTCTGGGCTTATAACAGTTAAGCTTAATTGTTAACTTGATTGGCTTGGGAGCCACCTAGGGCAATGGTGATGAACCTATGGCACGCGTGTTATTTGTTTTTATTTTAAAATAGAAGATGTTAATGTCTGAGTCATTTTTTCTAATCTAAAACCTCAGCATTCAGGTTCAGTTGTGGTGTTGGCACTTTGTGATAAGTGGGTTTTGGGTTGCAGTCTGGGCACTTGTCTCTAAAAAGTTTGCCATCTCTGACCTAGGGGATTAGCAAAGCACACTTCTGGGTGTCTGGGTGGGTCATGGATGTGTGACCTTTGGGACTACATATGGTCCCTGGTCCCCTCCTCTCTGGCATGGTTTCCCTGGCGTGCTTCCTCTGCTTCCCAGCTGCCATGAACTGAGCAGCTGTTCCCCAGACTCTTGTGTCATGAAGTTCTGGCTCTGGAGCCAGCCGACCTCTGGGAGCCAAATTAAACTTGGGTGTTATGTATTGTGTCTCAACAGTGGGAAATCTCAGTAATAGAGGAGTATAGGCATTAGTTTTTCTTACCTTACTTAACTAGGACATAGAACACTCAGGACAATGAGTAAAAGTTTTAGAACTAAGAGTTGATAGTATCTTTTGAGATTTACTCATAATTTTTAATATATAGAATTAAAGGAGGAATAAATGAGCATAAAAACAAGATAAATGGTACTGTCTCTCTAGGTTGTCCACATCACCAATGCTTCATTCATTCACTCACTCATTTGTTCATTCACTCATTCATTCTGCAGTGTTGGGAACTAAACCTGCCTCATACCTACTAGGCAAGAGTGCTACCATTGAACTATTCCCCTAGCCTGGAAATGCTACTTTTATGGTCACATCTTTGATGATTTCAAAATATTTGGTCTGGAATTACATTTAAATTAACAGAGTGAGAATTAGAAACACAAGTTAAAAGACTTGGAAAAGGTACCTCACAGCCTCTCTCAATATGCATACTACAGAAACTCTCATGGTTCTGCTGGTCTCATCCTCAACACCCTGATGACAAAGAAAAGAGAATGTTCTCTTCCAACGCACAAATAATACTAATTTCTTGGAAATATTGTACCGAAAAACCGTAACTCCAAGGATACATTCTAACAGTGGTTCACATATGGCACTTGGGAACAAAAACTTACTTATCCTAGACTTCCAAGGATTTCTGATCATCTCATGCAGTCACAGGCATAGGTTGAGTCATCTAAAAATACATAGAGTCATCTAAAAAGGGACATTCCTCTGAACCTTAATACACAGATTAATGTCAAGGAATAAATTAGGAGACAGTTTCTCTCTTCATGCCTTCTCATAGTGAAGTTCATGTTGGAGGAGGAGAAGGAGGAAGTAGTTCTCTAGATTTGTGAGTTTTTCTTTTATCTGATCAAATAAGGGCAGGCTGGGGGAATTTTCCTACACAAATATTGATTCTGGGACAGTTCCCTCCAGCAGAACACGTACACAGGCATGACAGCTTCTGGGACCAGGGAGGCTAGCAGCCTCTGCCAACACAAACCACCCCCTTATCTCTCCACACACAGGAATTAAAAGCAAGAATTGGCCTTTGAAAATAACTTGCCGTAACAAAAACACAAGTATACGATCTGCAGCATGTACTTTGAATAGGGAACATAAGAGCCCACATGAGAACCAAGAAATAATATATGTGGATTAATTAGCACTAACTAGCCTTTCGGTTTGGCTGCTCCAGCCCCGACCAGCCAGCCACTGGGTGCTGCGTCTCCACTCCTGTTGCCTGCTGGGCGGCCGCAGCAAGGTGGGGTCCAAAGCCCCTGCGCTAAGCACCCATAATCCTCTGGGGCACCACCCCTAAAAACAGCACCTCCACCATGTTTAACCTAATGAAGAAAGATAAGGACAAAGATGGTGGGCGGAAGGAGAAGGAGCGGATGTCATTGGTAGAGCTGAAGAGCCTGGAGGAGATGAGCCTCCACCGTGGTTTCTTCAACCTCCAAGCGTGAGTCCAAGATGCGCCTGGAAATCTCCAACCCCATCCCCATCGAGGTGGCCAGTGGCTCTGATGTGCACCCCACCGACATTGACTCTGACAGTAATTGGGGCAGCATCATCCTGGACTCTGGCCACCTAAACACAGCCAGCTCCAGTGATGACCTCAAGGGAGAGGAAGGCAGCCTCTGTGGCTCTGTGCTGGCCAGCTCTGGTGGGCTGGCTGGCCAAGCGGAACTCACAGATGACTGTCAAGTGCTTCTTCTTCTTCCAACACAGCCAGGATGAGAGTGCCTCAGAAGCCTCAAGCCCTCGGAGCACCCTGCTGCTGCATCGCTGCAGGGGGAGATGAGGATTCCAGAGGGGCAGCTGATGCAGCACCCTGGTGCGGGGATCCTTTGAACACAGCCCTGATCTCGAGTCCCTGAGCTGGTGACTATAACATTCCCAGCAGACCTATGCCTTACAACCATGCTGGGTTGGGGAATTGAGGGCCAGGCCTATCGGTGGGTGGTTCGCTTTGCTGAGCCTGGCACAGGCACCAAGGACCTGGCCCTGGGGCTGGTGGCGGGAGATCGACTGGTGGAGATTAATGGGCACAATGTGGAGAGCAAATCCAGGGATGAGATCGTAGAGATGATCTGGCAGTCTGGAGACCGGGTATGGCTCAAGGTGCAGCCCACCCCGGAGCTCAGTGAGCTGAGCCAGAGCGGCGAGGGACACGGCAGGGAGTCAGCTGATGTGAGTGCTTCCCTGGGCACCAGGGGTGAACCGGGATCGGGAACATGGGCATCTCCTGCTGTCTTACTTAGATGGATGACTGGGGTCCCCGAGAGCTGTGGTCAGAGCCTAGCGAGCACGGATGTGGGGAAGCCATGCCACTCTCTGGGCCCGTAACAAAGAACCACCTAGAACAGGGCGCCCTGTATCAGATGTTCATTAAAGGAGTCACACCCTTGAACCTGAAACTTGTCAAGGACCTGAGGGGAAGTCACAGAGGTTCACTGGGGTCGAGTTTTCACCTAGGTGTCCTAGTTTGAGGTTTCCCTCCAATATTCTGATGGATTGACTTAACTGAATTCAGCATAATACCTTTTTCAAAGGCGCTGGGGAAGACCAGGCTCCGCCTGAACTTTAGCTGCATCCCTGGAGCCCTCAGGAGGGGTCTGATGTTGGTGGGTAACTGCTGTGAAAGTCTTCAGCTTCATGACACAAAAATGGGTTAAGGGTTTGGACATCGTATTTCCTGAACCCTAAATGGGGCATGTAGGCTAACATGTCATTTTTAGATATGAGAGACAACATGGTCACTGAAGTACAGGATTTCCATTACTATTTACATCGCAGAGGTTAAAAAAAAAGACAAATGATTTCGAGCCAGAGTTGTCATGGAACATCTTGGGTGTAGACCCATTGTGGTTACAGTCTGGGGGGAGATGACCTCCTCTAAGGCTTCCTCGTGCCCCTAAATGTATAAAGTAGTGAAAACCAATTAGAGATAGCAGGGGCTGTCATGGAGGACCTTATGAATCATGGTTGGAGCTTCTATTTTATCCCAGTGAAACAGGACCACCGAAAGGTTTAAAGGAGAAAAAAAAATTAGCCCTAATTCACATAAGAGCATCTGGTTTAAATACCATCTATTTGTAAATTAGCCAAGGAAGATTTGATAGGAGCTACAGCGACAATCTCCTTAGGGCTTGACTTGATGTCACATTCTTGCTGCCTTGGAAAAACAGGTTTTCTCTCGCCCCACTTACTAGGAAGAGTGTTAAAAAAACTCTCTCAGTAACTCTATTAATAACATTACTTTAAGGGGGGATCTGATGTCCTTTTAAAGTCATGCTTATTTAATTCTGTCAATCATTTTTGTAAAGATAAGCACTGTGGTTACAGAAGACATTAAACCTACAATGACTATGATGCACAAAAGTTGGGATCCTTTAAAAATCAACCAAACCTTTTAAAAAAAGAAAGCTGGATCCCCAGCACCCCCCCAAAAAACAGCTTACAAATCAGTGAAAAATTTTACTACAGATAGAAATTTAGCATTTCAAGTCTCTGTGTGGGAAATCATCAAGTACAATTACGAAAAATAATTTCTTGGGTACTTCACCAAGAAGTTAAATTTTGGCAATAATATATAATCTTTTTACCTGTGCAGTTTTTGTTTTTTTTTTAATACTAGGGATTACATCTGGGGCTTCCTCACTGAGCTACGTATATCCCCAGGTGTTTTAGAAAAATATTATTATTTTTGAAATAATAATGTTTCAAAATTTCAGGGCCTCACTAATTCATTAAGGAGCCAAGGCTGGGCTTGAATTTATGATCCTCCTGCCTCAGCCTCCCAGAATGCTGGGATTATAGGCATGCACCACCATGCCCATTTTGAGAAAGTACTTTTACAAAGGGTCACCTGACATTTAACCTGAAGAGTTGAGTAAGATATTCCCCACTTCACAGATGAGGAAACTGAGACTAGCAAGGTGAAACACCCCACCTTGGTGCCCAGGTATGAGAGTATGTAGTATTTGTGGCAGTCCTTTTCTATCTTGGTTAAGGAGGAAGCAAAAGAATGCTGGCCAAACTGCATGTCAGCAAATCCATTTGAATGAAGCTTGGCTAGGATTTCATTTCTTTTTTGAATGAAATAGAATAGAACGTAAAGAAGAGAAAAAATAATATCAAAATGCATCACGACTAGTATCTTTCACAAATGTGAATGAGATGTGTACTGAGTCAGACTCTTTTTTGTGTTCTGTGGGTTTTGGACATAAAAATGTTAGGAAAACACAGCATGTTTCCAGGCCACAGGAGGCAGAACGCGCCCCTCTTTATATAAACAATCAGCTGTTTTTTGTACCATCCTGGAGGGGGTCATAATATTTATTTTAGGAGGCCCCTCGACAGCATGCCATGCACGTTCAGCAAGGAGCACATTCCCTGAGAGATGGTAGGGAAAGAAGCTTGTGGAGAAAGGGCTTGGGGAAGAGATCCACTTTTGTTACCTCCATATACTCCTGCATGCTTCCAAATGCTCAAATCTCTCCTAGAGATTTTTTTTTAAAGAAACAAAAAAGTAGTTGCAACCTTTCACCTGATCACTGTTGTGTGTGTGTGTGTGTTGAAATTTAAAAATTAAGAGGTCAGTACTCACTACTGAGTCACTCTATGATGCATTATAATCAAGTCCATGCAGAGCCACGGGACTCCTCTGGGAACACCCATCAGCCACAGTGACAGCACTGCCTCTCACCGTTCTCTCGGCCCCAATTTATTCCTCCTGTCAGCTGAGCTTGAGACTGTTGATTTAAAACTCTCCCTTCTGTGTCCTACCATCTTCAAAACTCCTGAAAATGCAAATTTTCCTGAGGCTCTCTTTTTTCTCTTTGCTTCTTCCCCTGGTGATCTTATCAGCTCCTACAGTTTCAACTTTCACTATAAAGCAGGTTGTTCTCAAATCTCTGTTTGGATCGCTGCCCTCTTTCGTGAGCCCGCACTGCCCATCACACCTGGAACATCTTCATTTCACACACTGTTACACATCAGCTATGTACAGGCTGCTGTGGCAGGTGTCAGCAGAGCCTCTGTCCTCGGGAAGGAGTGATTTATTTCATAGGGAGCAAGGACCCCAAAATCTGGATTGCATACATTGCTTCCACCCCATTCCACAGCTTCTTCCTCATCCTGATTTTCCACCATATCTTAGGGCACCACCACACAATGACGCTGGAAATTTAGGCATCTTCAGGCTTTCCTTCTGCCCAGCCTTCATGTCAGTCTTGTACAAAGTCCTGCTGCTTCTCCCTCTAGTGTCTCTGCCCTTCTGCCACTGTCACAGTTCATGGGCTCATTAACCCCCAGACAGGCTACTGTCACAACCTCGCTCTCCCTCAATCCATTCTCTAAGCAGCTGCCTGAGTGGCATTTGCAAAGTGCAAGTGGGATTGTACCACCCCCATCCTGCTTATGCCCACTGACAGAACTGAAGACTGATGCCAACTCAGGCTCCACAGCCCCATCGCCAGGGTCCCTGCTGGTGGGGCTCTGGGGGTAGTACATCGTCCATTTTCTTATTTCTGGTCTATGATGTCCTTGTCCTGCCTTTAGCAGGGGACACTGTTCTTGTCCACTGGGTTCCCCAACTCAGACAGTATTCATTACAAGTGAGATGCAAGTAGAATAAAATGCCAGATCTCCCTTTGTGGGGAAGGGGTTTAGATGATGAAGGAGGCTTCAAGGAAAGCATAGATTCTGACAACAGGCAGGAGAGGGGAGGAAGGGATCAAGGTGGTAAAATGACATAAACAGAGATAAGCTGGAGAAAAGCTTGGGAACAATGATAGTTCAGTGTTGGTCAATATCAAAAAACAAAGGTGGAAAAGTAAGTTGGATTCTGCTAGAGTCTGGATCTAGAATGTTATCCAAAGTTGGAAGTGGTAAAGGCTTGGTCCCTAGCTTGGCACTAGTGGGCGGTGTAAACACTTTAAGAGGTGGAGTCTAACAGGAGGTATTTAGATTACTGGGGCAGGCCCTTGAAGGGGACTATGGGACCCTGGCCTCTCCCCTGCTCTATCACATCCCAGTCATGTAGTGAGTGGGTTCCCTCCTCAGTGTCCCTTCCATGATGCACTGCCTCACCACAGGCCCAAAGCCTTGGGGAAAATAGAACATGGACCAAAACCTCCAGAATACCATCTTTAGAATTTAACAGTTTACCTTTCTTCAATCATTTCATTTGGTTATTTTTCTGAACCTTTAAAAATTGCTTATTTTTAAAGTTTAAGTTAACAAATTGTAGTTACATTTTCTGATACCTTTGATACTTCATTTTTCTGACACTCATAATTTTTCTGACAAACTTATTAAGCAGAGAGGTAAATCACTTGCATGGGTAAAAGCACGCTGTCTAGGCCAAACGACACCTCTTGATTTGGTTTCAGAATTACCACTACTCAAAAGGTAGCAAGTCCACAGGTTGGTGGGGATGCCTTGGTAGGCCTTGATATGTACTTATGTTCACTTAGACAGTATTCCTTAGTGATATACATAGGCCACAATGGGCACTTACACATTTCCAATGGAGGAGACAAACTTCCCTGGTCCAAGCAGGCCTCATTTACACTTTGACAGCTGTAATTCTTCATATGGCAATGTGAATTATGTAAGATTCTGTATCTGTTATCTCAGGGAGTTGAGGGCAGATGTATGGCTGGTCCTCTCCTTCACCTGTTTCTAAGAAGTATTTAAATTATCATTTACAGCAGGGAAAACTGAGCCAGAGAGAAGATAGCTAGCTTCTCTAGGATTACACAGCTAGGTACCCAAGTCTGACTCTTTCTCTGCACCAATATGGTATAAAGATTAAATTGTCTAAAATTAATCGAACAGGAATGAGACTGAAAACAAAGAAAGCAGGTTTATTGCCAACAATCTAAGCAAGAACCAACTTGAATATCCTAGTAGGACTGCAGTCTCTGAAAACTAGAGCTGTAATGACTTACTCATTTTTAAGTGCTTTTCCCAGCTCCTTCCTCCCCAGTTCTCCCCATGCCTCCTAAATCATGGATTTCCACAAAGCACATAAGAAATGTTCACTGCATGAAAGAGACGTATTACTTTTAGTGACATTGGAGTGTAGATGTGCTGGAAATGCACCACACTCAGACAACACAGGAGCACTGAAGAGATTAAAATCAGATGAGCTGAAATGTCATGTGTCACCCATCAGATGCCCCACGCTCTGTGCACTCCGCACATCTGACTGGAGGGGTTCCAGCGCTGAGAAGGGGCAGCCACAGCTGCCTCCTCTCTGCATGATTTATCCCTGCCCTAAGGCAGAGAGGAGTCCATTTCAATTCTTACGTCTTTGTGACTGCTCACACCTTCCAAACTTCCTTTGCTACCATATCTTAATAGATTCCCACAGTGTTTTCTTTTGAGTAAGATTCGATACAAATTCGGTTAATAGAAAGGTTATTTAACAGAGAAAAATGGTAATGTAAGTAAGTAGAGGAGAAGGTTTCTGGTTCCAGGTCTTTTGGAGCATAAACATTTACCACATCGGCCAGGGTTATAAGGAGGTAATCAGTGTTTGAGTCCAGTAGCCTGTTTCCATTCCTTTGCTTAACAAAGAAATGTACCAGAAAAAAGTTTTAACACAAAAATGGCTTTTACGTATCCAACTAAAATAAAATCTTAATGAACAAAAATCAAGTTAACTTAGCTACAATTTTTCTGGAGAGGTATAATGCTTTAGTTTTTCTTTCTTCCTTTCTTTCTCTTTCTTTCTTTCTTTCTTTCTTTCTTTCTTTCTTTCTTTCTTTCTTTCTTTCTTTCTTTCTTTCTTTCTTTTTTTAGGTGCCTTTCAAGGCTATGTTCTGTGACAGGATAGATTTAGGCCATCTGCTAAAATCACATGGTACAAGTTTTGAGTAACAGTAATTCTCAAACACTGCAAAGCGTTCATTGATTTGAAAAGATCCTAGTGCACGCCACTACTTTTCACAATTTCTTTCAGGAATTAAATTTTGAAAGACTTTTCTCAGCTAGTTAAAAAAGAAAATGACTTTTGAGTCCAACTGTGCCACCGCAAAGCTGTGCACATCATGCCCTGTCATTTAACCCTCCAACAAGCCCCGACACAGGGGCCATTAGCTTCATTTCATGGAGTAAGAAAATGAGCCTGCGGAAGCCACCGATGCACAGCAAGTGGCTGAGCCAGGACTGAATCTGTCTTTTGATTTGCTTTTCACAGCCACACAATTCTGCCCTGGGTATTATAAACCAGAAACCAAACTAGGTCATACCTATATGGAACACTCCTACTAACTAAGGCTTTACAATACACAACTTTAAAAACCATATTTATCACAACTTTTTGCCACTCCCATCATGTTCTTAAATTTTTGTTTCTAAATTGTCAGTAATTCCACTGGTAAATTTTCCCATTGACAGAATAGTGGAATTCTCGCACATACAAAGAAACCACAAGAATTCCCTGAGAGTCCTCGCGCTTGCAAATACAAGCAATGACACCATATGGGCCAGTCGATTAATCAAGCAATCAATCAATAAACTGAGGGAGAGAGGGAACTTAAGAAATGTCTAGGAAAGATCTGAAATTTTACCTTAACCCTCATCAAAATCTATCCTGATGCAAAATAATGGTATTTCCTTTTATTTTACATTTGGGGAAAACAGCATTACTCCTACAGTACTTCTAGTATATGGGTTTTGTCAAGTTACATCAACTCACCAAACTTCAATGTTGTTATTTGTAAAAAATGAGGGTAGATGATAGTAAGCACCACCCAGGGATGGATATGTGGAAGGGAGGATTCATGTGAAGTACTTGATGAGTGGCAGGGATTTTACACTGCAGAGTTAGGTAATATTCCCTCTTTTGCATTTTCATCTGTGGACAGGGGACTTTTCCCAATCAAACCATCTGTGGTGGAGATGAAGTAGAGGAAATGTCATGATAACGTCATTAATATTCACATGCCAACATCCAAGGTAGAAACCTACAGCAAGACAACAAGCTCTATTGAGAAATGTTCCCTCCCTTTGCGCATCAAAAGCCAACTCTGTAAGCCCAGAGTGCAGATTCTTCTCTCCTGTAATGAACAGGGCACAGGCTTGTCCCCCTGAGGAGGAGGTCAGAAAGTAAAAAGGCTCAAGGCTGTCTCTATGTTGCTCCCAATAAACTGTGGGGAGAGGCAACAGAAAGGGGTGGCGGAGATGGGAAGTCAGAGCTGCAGGCTGCATCTTCCCGGGCTGGGCCTGGGCCTGAGAGGCAAGGCCAGGTAGATGGCTGCAGGGACACAAGAATAGGGACTGTGGTTTGAGCACAGACTCGGGCTTAGTGCACAGTGGAGACTGCCTCAGAGCCTGCCGCCTATCCCCAAATGGGGACAGCAGACTCAGAGTGAACCAGCAGTTAGCACAGTAAGGAGTGAAGGGTGCTGTTATTTTTCCTGAGTTGTTCTTCTATATGGCTTGCATCTAGCTGTCTACCCAAAGCCTCATGTGGTCATAGGTAGGGCCCTTTGAAAGGTGGCAGGATCTAGGGTGTGTGTTACTGAGATTAAGGGAGTGTGATAAATAGGTTTAGCATAGTTCTGGGTGTGGGTAATGGAAGCCCCACACTGACTGTGGGTGGCACCAATCAACAGGCATATAGCCTGGATGGAATACAAAGGGACAAAGGGAAGGCAGATTTACTGCTGCTGCCTCCTGTTTGCTCTGCCATGGACTGCTTCTCCTGGGATGCCCCACTGTCATGCCAACCAGCCTTGTAGCCAGGCAGTTGTGGACAAACTGTGAGCTGAAATAAACCTTTCCTTCTTTGACTTGTGGGTGTCAGGTAGTTTGTCTCAATAACGAGCAAGTATCCAAGACGTCGTCTTTCTCGGGATGGGGAACATTCAGGAGTTCCTACATGTCCTGGGGATAGAGACCTGCAAGGAAGCTTGCATTTGCAAAGGCAAAGGTCTGCACTGGTGTGGCAGGGAAATAGTGGAGTTAAGCACAACAAAATCAGTGTGGGACGGGGCAGCCAGGAGAGCCCAGAGACCCCGGCCCAGCTGAGACAGGCCTGGTCACCACTGCAAGTCCCCTCTGGCTGCAGTGACTGGCATGGACTCCATGTGCGTCCAACCACTCCTGCATGCCAGGGACTGAGTGGTCCAAAAAAGGAGATTTAAACTAGCCCCAGGCAGCAGTTACATCCTGAACAGACTGTTTATCACAAAAAAACAAAAAGAGTTCAAATCAGAAACAGCTAAAATATTGTTCATTGGCAGTAAGCAGCGGGCTCTGCAGGCCATAGAGCAACTGCCAAAAAAGAAAGAAAAGGAACACTTCTCCTCTTTATTTCAGTGCAGTGAATAATTTTTGAGTGCTTTACAATTTTTTTTGAATATTTAATGTAAGTGCTTTAATGGTTCATAAGAGAAAACACAATTGTATAAGATTACCAAAATTAAACCAAAATACATTTGAAAGAAACCCTTTCGATATAGCACTGGTTATCAGCCCAGCTGTTGTTTAGTGCTAAGCCAACTTCTAAGCCTCTGGTCAGTTTCAGGGATGAGGCTGTGGACCAGAGTCCCAAGGCGCTTGGTGCTGGAGCCACCAAACTGGAGTGCGGGCCTAGCACCCGTGAGGCTTGGTGACAGACTTGGGCCTTCTCCTAGCTGGTCCAGTTGGGGACTACAAACTGTGGACAATGCCTCCTGCTCTGCCACTGCTAATAAGAAGAGTTCCCAGCCAGGGATTTCTGACGATCCACTTTCCCTTCATCTTCCATCTACCTCACAATAGGGTATCTGATAAATCTGAGCAGATTTTCCTCATTTAACGACCTACATGTTTAATGACGATTTGGACTTATGACTGACCAAGGCATGCTGTTTGGACTTACAACCTGCCACTTAGACTTGTGATCTCTCTTTTTTTTTTTTGGTACTCTTGAGGTTGCTTGATTTGCCTCAATATCCAAAAACTAGTGCGGGTTGCCTGATTTGGTGCAGAAGGGAGTGATTTGCAGCACAGTCTGATGAGACCTGGTAATCACATACGATACAGGCAGGACAGCTGTGGCAAAGGGCCAGAAACATCCCTCAGTGCACTCTTGCTGTTGGGCTCACTCCTAAGGACTCTCTGCTACCAACGGTTCCTCAGGTGATAACAAAATGGACTCATTTGGAAGTAAACAAATTATCAGCTATAAACAAACTCTTTAGAAGTGATGTTACCTCTGAAACTTTTTGATGTGTGGAAATGTCTCATATTGTATGGGTGCACATATTTTCTCAAGGGTTATATATACACTTGTGAACCACAGGAAACAATCGAACAATTAGTTATCACTGTTATTCTTGGCTCTGTGATTGTTTTATGTGTTTAATTTTTTTGTCTTACACTCCTGGCCAGTAAGGTCCTTTACTACATACTTTATATGTCTTTCTATCTTCTAGGGTAGTTACTGCAGAGGCGGACAGCGCAGTGGCTCCATTAATGCCATTTTCACTGTCAAGGATATTTGGCATTTCCAATGATTTCCATGAGTCAAGCAGGTTCACACTTCTGTGATATCTTATTAGTAGTATTTTAGTTTCATTAGTCCCTTGCAATGACCTGCAGAAGCTCCTTCATTAATGAGCCAAAATTACACATTCTGCACACAGCTTCCAGCAGTATCAACTACGGGATCCACATAACCTTAAAGAATTCATGGAAGCTGCTAAGATGCCAGGAAAGGCCATGTGAGGAAGTACAGGAATAGATGCTTTAATGAGTTGCTCAAGAGCATACCTGGGGGTGCATCTGTTTTAGAAGCATGATTACCGATGAGCACTTTCTATAACATTGCTATATCATAAGACACTGTGGATTTTCTGAATAATTTTCATCCCTGACTTTTAGACACCTGAGGGATCAACATTTCCTGAACCAAGCTGATGTGATGATTTGCTGGTGGCTGCTGTATTTTACTTTAAAGGTTACTTGAGAGCATGTATTCTTAAGCAAAACAAAGCATTTTCATTGAACTATTTTGATAATGTAATGTCTAACATATATATTCCTCATTTAATGACCTACTTGTTTAATGACTGTTTGGACCTATAACTGAGATGCACTGTTTGGATTCACGACCTGTCTTTTTACTTTGTTGTACAGTTTGGTACACCTCGTTGAAAGAGCCTCAATGTCTTGTTTTTGTACAGTATACCTTGTTAACACACTACCATAATTTTTGCTGACTACACTGTACAGTATTGTAGTTTTATATTCATCATACATTTACAGTACTGCATGTAAGAGTTACACAAAAAAGCAAAGTCATCAAGTTGAAGTTTCTTTTGACAATTTCTTAGTTCTGAATACTGTAATGTGCATAGTATATACAATTCTCCATTTAATGACCAATTCACTAAATGACCTAATCGCAGGACTGGGGCTGGAACTCGGTGTTAAAGAAGGAGTATCAGTATAAGGCTCCTTTGGACAGAGGGGAAGAGCCTGCATTCAGTTCCACCTTGAGCATGAGGACCTAGAAAATGAGCCATTCAAACACACTAAGACAAAACTAACGATCAAAAGGAAGAAAATGAGCATCTTTGGAGCTATAATGGCACATTGTTTCTGCCACACTCTGCTCCCTAGTGTAGCTAGAATAGAGGAAAAGGACACAAAACTACCACTTCTTAAGGCTATAAAGACAACCTCAATCTGAAATGTCTTAGGAATTCTACCAGAAATGACAACAAGATGAGATACTGATCTTAATAGGACTTAAACAGCAAATGCTTCATTTTTATTGAATGTCTGCATTTTCAAAAAATGAAAGTTAATCACTTGGCAAAAAGAGAACCAGACAGCAGGGGTGGTGGCACAAGCCTGTAGTCCCAGGTACTTGGGAGGCTGAAATAGTTTGAGGCCAGCCCGCGTAACTTAATGACCCTGTCTCAAAATTGACAAGGGTTGAGGACGTAGCTCAGTGGTAGATGGAGCCCCTCTGAGTTCAATCCCAAGTACCACCAAAAAAACCAAACAAACCACACCAAAAAAATGCCCCTGCCCACAAAAAAGCGGGCGAGCCTTTTCATTCTCCTCATGTAGGATCTGCCCTGGCTTTGGTTCAGGGCTCTTCACTGGAGTTCGGCTCAAATTCACTTCTTCTTCCACCAGGGCAAGTCAGCACCAAAAAAATAACTCCCTGACGTGTTATGGAAACCTCAGTCAGAGTATTTCTTATTCCTGACTCTGCCCATCCAATAAAGCTTGAAAGTAATTTTCTTCATTTATAAAGTTTATCGCCAATGTCATGAACTCCTCATAATTTTGTTAACATTCCCATAAGAAAGTCTCCACACAAGTAGAGAAACACAGAAAAGTCAGACAATTCTCCAATAAATAAGCTTGCAGCAGAAACATAAAGTGTATTGTTAATTCTCTCTACCATGCTTGGTTCACTAGACTAACAAATGCCCTTTGTAAAACACCAGCTCACTTCTTAGTCCGCAGATCATACGGACTTTGATACGTGTTCCTCAAAGTCTGGCATCTAAACTGCCTAGGGTTGAATAAGGGCTGGTGCCTCTACCCACACTTAAATGAAAGCCTAAGGGCCAAGGATTTATCTCAGTGGTTAGAGTGCTTGCCTTGAAAGCACAAGACCCTGAGTTCAATGCCCAGCACCAAAAAAAAAAAAAAAAAAAAAAAAAAAAAAAGAAAGCCCAAGAGAACAGGCCCAGGAATTAGCACTATTAACAGGTGCTGCAGATAATTGCTATGCAAATTAAAACTGCCAACCACTGCTTTGGAAAAACAATATCTTGTTTAGACAAAAAAGAACTGTGATACAGCTGTTCAGAAAAAGACCTAGTAGTATTATTTTATAAGGTAATCTATCCACCTGTTTCCACATCTCTAAACAAAAACACTTGATGTCAAAATGTATTGCTTAAGCTAAAACTGTCTAATAAATGCCTTCAATGGCTCCAGAGTAAAACTATCACCAATTTCATCCCCCAAACACGTATCAATCTCTGCATAACAGTACTGAATGCAGTATTTTAGAAGCTTTTTGAAAAATGCAAACAGCTACAACCAGTTTGTTTATTCACTTAGAAAAAGTCTCATTTATAAATTCTCAAATGTTAAGTGTTTATATGTCATAAAATAAAAAGAATACATGAATAAATTTCACTTGTGCCATAAGCATTACCACTCCCAGTAGAGTTCAACTGAAACAAACTCTGTGCCCTGTACTACTTCCTCTAGAGTTTTACTTACGTACTATGTTCATGTCATTTTCAGTTTTACTGAGAACAACTCCATTTTCAGGACTATTTATACAATTCGACTTTTAATGTGATGAATGATGGACAGTAACTGGGTCATATGGCCAGGACAAAGATTTCCCTTGATGGCTCTTACTTATCAACACAAATGACAGCAATAAATGTCCCCTGGTAGGGCCTGTCTACAGATTCCCATGGAGAGAAAGTCGATGAAATGAAAAAAGTTTGGGATGGAAATTAAAGTACCTACAATTATTATTCCTCTATTTTATGGAATAAATAGCAATGCACAAGTGAGAGATATGAACTTCCTGGCATTTGATGCCTGGGACATGACCTTCAAGACTATTACAGTCTAGTCATCAACCAAGCCCACATCGCTTCTTTCGATTAAAAAAAAATGAAACTGAGGCTGAGAGTTATTTATCATGGATAACACAGCTAGTGTAGTCAAATTTCTGACTACATCCCTAGAATGGCTAGATGTTGATAGGTAACTATGTTTACTAGATTGCAGAATTTTGTAAATTCATAAAAACAGTATATGATGAGAGTTCTTCTTAAGGAATATTTTAGTACCTAAAAGAGATGATTTTCATCATTAATAGTTTTTTTTTAATTACGTGATCATCTTCTAATACTTCCTTAAATATTTTAATACTTAATATTTTAAAGCATCTACAGATTGCTTTTACTTTGTACCTCAGAGGCACACAGAGAAGCAACCATAGAATTATAAATTCCGAAAGTGAATTATGGACAATCTCCCTCCCCACCATGTAAACCTTTACTTAGATGCACAGAATTGGTGAGATACAGAGTTTTAAGTGGATGTGCATTCTGTTTGGGGCACCTGGTAATTAGCATAATGGCCTCCTGGGCTCTGCCTCCCAGTGCTAGGTGGCCTATATCACATGTTTGGCAGGGAAGCAGCTTGCACTGCCCAGAACAAAGGAGCTGGCAGCCTTCAAGGGAGTGGTTGCCCAGTTGACAGTATATTAGAGGCACCCATTAGTTGCCTCAATCAGCTAATTAGCTCAACAAATGCAAAACCTAAATCATTAAATAAAGCAGCCCTGATTGCATCGCTGGCATCTGATGTGCTGTCACTAACCCAGCACAGGGAAAGCAGAATAGTTCCACAGAAAACAAAAACTTGTCCACCCTGGAGAACTGGAATGGGATGGGACTTAATTTTTTTTTTTTTTTATCGAAGTTGACTCCTGCTGGGAAGTTTCATTGAAAAAAAATACCAAGGAGACCTCTGTGTTTATGCTTTGAAATTTAAATCAATTTAATATAAATTGCTCTCTCTTTTTGTCATTATGAGAAGGAAATAAAATGTGGGTTTCAGATCTCTGGTGTACAAATGGTCATTAACTTTCATTTGACCTTGAATGTAGAACTCCTATCAAATTCGGGCACAGGGCACTCTCATTATACTCATCAAGTTGCCTTACAGAAAACAGGTTCCCAGGAGCTGCAATGCCAAAAGCCACTTCTTAGCTTTTAACCAGAAAACTTGATTCTTCCTTCAATTCTTCTCACCCACCTTACACTCACTTCTCTCCTCTAAACCTCAGTGACCTGTCTTTCATGTTTTGTCTGTGCGTATGAAACATGAATAACCAGTAGGAATCTGAATAGTACAAACTCATTGTCCTGGACCACACAAGGCTGGAAGAACCTGTTAAGTGTGCCATCACATTACAGGGACAGAGACCAATACTGTCCAGTTCTCCTTCCCAGTATCTAATCCTCTATAATAAAAACAAGTATGGTGATTTAATTACCTTTATCTACTGAGCATTATAAATAATGCTCACTAAATAATAAATAACAGTAATAAATGCTCATTATATAATCTTACTAAAGTGCCCAGTAGTACATTTTTTAAAAACCAAGGCTTCAAAAACCTGGCATTTTGGAATATACTCTGTGGGGGTTATAATTATTCATCTCCTTGGCAAATCACTTTCACTTTGTATCTTGATGGACTTGACTGTATTGAAGGATACAAAGAAAATCATCTTGCTTTGCTCTCTAATTTACTTAATTCTAAACAATCCTCAGGGTTAAAGGAGTCCAACTTCCTATATTCGATGCGCTCAGATTTCTTGCTATTCAAAAGAAATCAGTGCAAAGGGCTATTTTCTTTTATAGTATGCCACTGAATGGTTATTTATCATTTCAACTTAATAGCTCTAATTACAAAAGACAGTGTCATGGGATTTTTTTTAAAGGCAATTTTCTTTCTATCCCAGTGGGAGAGTTAGGAAAAATTTACAAAGCATCTGCTGCATGCATTTTCAATTATTTCTAGGTTTTACCAGTGCTTTTGTTCTCTTGATTACAAGAATTTTAATTTTTAAAAATCCTTTAACTTTACACTACATTGAGAATTATTGTTTCAATACTTTTATTATGGTTTTAGGCCACTAAAAAAAATAAAGAAGTAGATACAATCTGTCAACCATTGAAATGATCACTGCTCCCCAAGAACATGCACTGGTACAGGCTGGGATGTGAGTGTACGAATCTGTCAAGAAGCAGGGACAGAACTGTCTCTGGAAATGTTAGAACAAGGAGTTATTACAGCACCGAGAAAAGAGAGAGATTTGACAAACTTCAGCAATCAGCAGAATGTTAGGCAAAGCTCTCTCTTCCAGGGAACACATTCCAGATCACCCATCACTCAGGAAGACGAGAATGGTGTGTTGATTATTTTAGGGGAAAACACATGCTACTTCTCCCCTCTTGGTTGACAAATACTAAAGAACACATTCAGCGGGGTTAGAAGACAATCAGTGGAGGCCTGTGCTGGCCACAGAGGAGCGTGACAGACAGCGGCAGGGACAGCATTCAGGAGACGGCAAAGGAAAGGACAAAAACAAACCATGTGGAAATATCAATGCTGAGAGAACACAGGTGCATCCTTTGAGGACAGACTGTGAAAGTTTTGGGGAAAATAGAAGTGGTTGAAAATGCCATTAAAAAATAAGCATAATCTCTTGATTACTTGAAATATAGCCAACAGACTTCTGTTATTTTAGCTCAAACATTCAGTATTAGAACCCTCATAGATTAAAAGAAAAACTCATTCAAGAGAAGATCGTTATAGCTTTTTGTTTTAAGAACACTTAAATTTTTCAGTGAAAAAATTATCACACAGTATCAGAAAGGTCCAAGGACTCTGAGACAGCAATAGTTATACTAGCAGATGACCACGTCTTTGCTGGCTCTTAATTTTATTAACATTTACTCTAAAATCCTGTTTTGTCATGCATTCTCCTTAATACAAGGTAGGTGTTTACAAAAGGATCAGGATAAAGTCAGATATGGTGCTATATTAAAAGAAGAATATACATATCAATTAAAAACTGAAAGAATTTAGAGAACCATAAAAGGAATGATTCTATAGGTTTAAAAGATTTTTTTCTTCTAAACGCCCAAAAGGAAATACCTTATTGTGTGCCATTAAAAGAAATCTATCAATTTCATGTCTCAAGATGAAGAATGAGACTCTTTTCTTTGGAATGTGCCTGCCCTGAAGTATACAACATGGTCCTCCTTCCCTCCCTCTCTCCCTCTCTTTCTTCCTTCCTCATGGTACTGAGGATTGAACCAAGGTCTCCCCCCGCCCCTGCCCTTAAAATTCTGAGACTGGGTCTCGCTCAGTTGCCCTGGCTGGAGTCAAACTTTTGATCATCCTGCCTCAGCCTCCCAGAGAGCTGGGATTACAGGCAGGCACCTCTGTACCTGGTTATCACTTTTCAATTGTCACTTTTCTTTTTGTGCTGGGGATCAAACTCAGGGCCTTGCACTTGCTAGGATCACTTTTCAATTGTGTCAGACCTCAAACCTCACAGTCTACACTAAAGTATCCTGTCCACACGTGGTTTCCCTACTCTTCCATACATACGCTTACTGGGGAAGCAAAAGCCACTACATTTTCCTAAACTATGACATTGGGAACCAGTAATTGTTACTAACAGTGAACCTGAAAAGCTCAAATTTGAGCTAGACTACCAGGGTGATGAAAAAACTTTCACACAGTTTAATGGCTTCACCAGAATTTTTCCAGGTCCCAGGTTACCTACTTGAATGCTCTCCATAGAGTTCAGTCTCTTGGCAAACAATAGCAACCAGGTTGTTGAAATCACACACTGGTTATAATTCCTATTTAAGCTTCCCCGACTCAAAGGCGATAGAGGATATATTCTTTGAAATCAAGATTCAAAGATGATAAAACCAACACAAGAATCTATAGAACAAGAAGGAACAACTTTATGTAAAAAACTCTGGCCTATCTTTCTAGCCTATTAAAAATAGTAACATTTGTAACAGAACTAAACACTATAACTTAAACTGTTATATAATTTCATATTATGTATCTCAAAGAAATAAAATATCTTTATTTACAAGTAACATGTTAGCCTGAATCCTGGTTCATTAGAAAGAGGAACAAAAACGCAACAATGCCCTTCGACTTTTCACTGTTTTTTTTTTCTAAGAATGCCGTTTCACAAATCACTTTATTCTCACGATGCTGAAACTCACTAAGAGTAGGGGTATAGCTGGAAACCCCAGAGCGTGGGATGGAAGATGGGAGTCTGCACGCTCTGTGTGACTCCCTGACCCGTGTGATCTTAGGACTGGCGCTTCCTCTGTAAATCCTGATTCTGGGACAGTGTGAACAATTCTTTCTGTAGCAAGAACTTGTCGCTCTTGTGTGCCCGGCACCCTTCTCCCTCTGCAGGTGTTCTTTGTGGGGCCAACCTGCCCTAGCGTTGCTCCATGCGTCTCAGAGTCCGATGTGACCTCCCCACCCTGCCAACCCCATGCTCCAGAGTAGGGTACGTTATCCTTCCAGCCAGATCCCACATCCAGGCTTCTGTGGGGGCTCTCCCCACAGAGAGCCCCTCTTTCTCCTGAGATGGTTACACCCTACAGATTCTCTAACCCAATAAATTCCCTTTTTGGCTTTCAGTTTTTCTTTTTCTTTTTTCCTTATTTTATTTTTTTGCAGTTCCAAGTATTGAATATGGGGTCCCATGCATACTAGGTAAGCACTCTGCCTCTGAGCCTCATACTTGAGATCTTCCTGCCTCAGCCTCCCAAGCTGGGATTACAAGTGTGTACCACCATATTGGACTCAATTTGTTTTTCAATCATGTACACCTTAAAGAATCCTTCAATAGAAAAGTCCCAAGGTTGTACCTTGAGACAATGAAAGAATGAAAATATTGTTGTAACCAAATATTAAACCTGAAAGAAACTGCGAAGTTTACCAGATTCTAAACCAGCCTCCACATGATGCAGAGTGAAATTGCTTAGTGAAGGTCACAAAGCTGTCTGTGCAAAAACAGACCCTAGAACCCCTTCTCTTTCTTTTCCCTTTCAACTTTAATAGCCTAGGTATGCAAATTTAAAACATATCTATCTATGGGCTATGCAGACAGAGTGAAATTTCAATACTGCCAAGTAAATTTACCAATATGGAATTTCTGGCTTTCTCAAAATAGAAGCCCACCATCGCACAAATTTCATAGATCTAAAGATAATGAGAGCTAATGTGCTCTGCCTGTGGAGTCCCTAGAAAATGGAGGAAACACATTTCTCAAGCCACTAATGAGCTAACATTATCAGTAAAACAAGCAATCCAACAAAGAGAGAGTATAACATCTTGCTAATTTTGTAAATCTTATAAAGCCTTAAAATGCTCTTCAAATCCACTAAGGTTAGCTTTTAGAAAACTGTAAAGGCACATCCTAATGGCCTCTTAGAAAATTACAATAAAATGGACTATTTTCTTTTTACTAAGCTAGAGCCTTGAATCATTTATAGAACCTATATTGATTGGCAATTACTTTTATTTCTGTTTGTATGCTGAGCTGAAATTAGAACTTTTTCTCTACCCTAATGCTCATTTTAATAACCCTCTGCAGTTAGACATAAATCTGAAATGACCACCTGAGCCCTAATTAGCAGTTTTACTACAAGACATAAGCTACTAGGGTAATCGATTCCTTCTGTCAAGCTCCAGACAACCATGAGTTTAATACTTTTTTATTCCACGTATACCAGTTTCTTTTTCTTTTGCCTTAAAAAAGCTCAACATGGTTTTCAAAAAGCAAGAAACTAACATAGAAAGCACCATTCTGCAGCTGGAACTCTAATTAAGGCTGTGCTTAATGGTCCTGCATTTTATTACCTCCTAACTGCACCATAATAAGTTTTTCTTTTTCAGACAGCCATTGACTCATTAATGCATTTTATTTATGAAAATATGTTGCGACTTAAAAACAGCAGAGGCCAGATTTGTCCTTGGTTACTAACTGTGTCCTCTGTGCCATATAGCTCAGTTGCTTATGGCAGGTGCCCAATGAAAACCTGGCAAAGAATAAACACACCTAGAATCCAGGCTGTCTTGTACTACCACTGTTAGCTTCATCCACCCTCAGTATCAGTTCAAGGTCTGAGAATGTAGATTTCCAGAATTTCCATCTTTGGAGTCTTTGATTATACTAATACATACTTTATTGATTATTTTTGCTTCTAGACTGCTCCCAAAATTTGTTGTGGGTTGGGGGGGGGTTATGAACAATAACTGTCTTTGTTTTTCTCTAAAATAATCTTCATTTTAGTTTACTAATCAGAAAACATTTAATTAAAGTCAAGGACAAAATGAAAAGGCCAACTCCCCTTGATATTATTCACCCTTATTTTACAGGGCTCAAGTAATAAAATAACATTAAAAAAAGGAGTTAAATGAATTGGATTGGTAAGATAGAGACAAAACAATTATCACTGATAGATAATGTGTTTGTCATGTAGAAAGCCCAAGAAAATTTTAAAAGACACTATTAGAACTCATTTGACTTTAACACCTGCATGAGACACAAAGTCAAGAGCTCTTACACAGAAAAAAGTGTCAGCTAGAAGAGATAATAATGTGGATATTGATTTTTTTTTTTTTTTTTTTTTTGGTGCTGGGGAGCAAACTCAGGGCCTTGTGCCTGCAAGGCAAGCACTCTAACCACTCAGCTAAATCCCCAGTCCCTTAATAAACTAATTTTAAAGTTTACATGAAGAGGGAAAATCAGAAGAGCCAAAACAATGATGAAGGAGAAGAACAAAACTAGAAGGCTGACCCAACATGATATTAAGACTGACTATAAAAGCTACACATGAATCAACGGAACAAAATAGGGATCCCAGAAATAAACTCACACAAATATAGTTTACTAATCTTTGACAGTGGATTAAAGCCAGTATAATGAAAAAAAGATTGTCTTGCCAGGTGTGGTGGCACATACCTATAATCCAGCACTCTGGGAGGCTGAGGCAGGAGGACGGAAAGTGGGAGCCCAGTCTGGGTAACTTAGCAACTTAACCATGACCCTGTCTCATAATAAAAAGGAGCAGGGAGGGAGACTGGAGATGCAGGTTAGTGTGAAAGCCTAGCCCTAAATGTAAAACACAAAACTACGAAAGTCTTAGATAACAACACTGGAATAAATCTACACAACCTTGGCTTGGCAACAATTTTTTAAATGCAACACCAAAGGCATGATTCCTGAAAGAAATAACTGGTAATTAAAAAACAAACAAACTTAGCTCAAGTGGTAGAGTGCTTGCCTAGCAAGCGCAAGGTCCTGAGTTCGAAGCCTAGCACCAAAAAAACCAAACCAAAACAAACAACTTCTGTTTTTCTTAGAAAGACACTGACAAGATGTAAGACAAGCCACAGACTGGGAGAAAATATTTGCAAAAGATATACTAATAAAGGACTACTAACTAAAATATGCAAAGAACTCGTAAAAGTCAACAATGAGAAAATGAAGAAGCTAATTAAAAATTGGGCAAAAGATCTGCACTGACACCTTACTGAAGAATATATAGAGGTGGCAAATAAGCACCAGAAAAGGGGCTACACATCACATGTCAATAAAGAACTGTGAATTAAAACTACAATGAACATCCAACAAGTAAGCAATGAGCTATTACCTCCTATAAATTAGGATGGTACAAATCCAAAATATGACATCAAATGCAATGAAAATGCAGAGCAACAGAACTCTCACCCACTGCTGCTGTAGCCACTGTGGAAGACAGTGGTAGTTTCTAATGAAATTTAACATACTAACACACGCTTTAATCACATTTCTTGGTATCTACCTGAATGAGCTGAAAATGTCCATCCACTCAAAATCTACATACAGATATCGATAATGGTCTTACAACTGCCAAAATTTATAACAATGAATACGTTTTTCAATAGATGAACAGATAAACTGTAGCGCTTCTAAGCAAAAAGGAATTGAGCTATCAAGTCATGAAAAGACAAAGAAGAACCCTAAAGTATACTGTTAAGTAAAAGAAGCCAGTCTCTTATGGATTAAATCAAAAATGGCCCCCAAAGTCTCATGTGATGACTGGATTATGAGGGCGCATAGCTGGTTTGCTGTTGGCCATCGGGGTGTGGCTGGAGTAGGGTCACTGAAGTGTGGTCTGGAAAGGGTGACCTCCCTCCCTGGCTCCCCCCTTCACCCCCTGCTTCCTGGCAGCCACGAGGTGAGTGGCTTTCCTCCATTAGATTCTTCCCCCAGGTCACTTCTGCTTGAAGCCAGCAGATCATGCAAGGACTGAAACTTCTAAAATGTGAGCTGAATAAACCTCTTCTCCGTTGAACTGCAGGTGCTGAGTATTTTATCTCGGTGATAAGGAAAGTGACTAACACGGTCTAAAAAATCTACATACTGTATAGTTCCAACTATATGACATTATGGAAAAGGCAATATTGTGCAGACAGAGAGTTAAAAAATCAGTTGGTGGGGGGAGTGCTGGGGGTTGAACCCAGAGCCTCACACATACTGGGCAGGTGTTCTCTCACTGAGCTATAATCACAGCCTGCACAGAGGATTGATAGGGCAGCAAAACTACTTTCAGTGTCTATGGTACTATTAATACAGGTGGATACATACCATTACACACTTTCCAAACCCACAGAATGTAAAAAACCCAGAATGAGCCCTAAGGTAAATGCTGGACTCTGAATGACAGTAATGTGTCATTGTAGGCTTATCAATTGTAAAACATGTTCCACTTTGGTTTGGGATGTCCATAGTGAGGGATACAACATATGCAGGGCAGTGAGCATTTGAGAACTCGCTATAGTTTGCACTCAATTTTATTGTGAACCTAAATCTGCTCTAGATTAAAAAGAAAATTTTTTCGATCCCCAGCACCACCAAAAAAAAAAAAAAGAAAGAAAATTTTATTAAAAAAGGAAATTTCATAAAGATGGAGACCAAGAAACCATTACAGAATGAGAAAATGAGAATAATTTTTTTAGATGAAAAGAATAAACAGTTCATTTATTATAGTAACCAAACCCACAAGGTACCTAAAATTGCATCAAACAAAAATATGTGAGATTTTTCTGGAGAAAGTCATATTTATGATCTGAAAGATAGCATAGGTTGCTTTTTTTTTTAAAATGCTACTGGGAATTAACTCAGGGTCTTGTCTAGCTATAGAAATGAACTACATCTCTATCTCTTTATTTTGACACAGAGTCTCACTAAGTTGCTAAATTTTCCAGGCTGGGCCCAAACTTGCCCATCCTCCTACCTCAGCCTCTCAGAATGCTGGAATTGCAAGCATCCACCACTAGGCCCAACCGCTTAGGTTCCTTTGATGGAAACACTGATTATCTCAAAAGTGTTAGATTTATCCAGCAATCTATAAGTTGAACACACTTCTTTTTCTTTTGTAGTGTTACTGATCCAACCCAGAGCTTCAGCATGCTGGGTAAGCACTCTTTCACTGAGGTATACCCCCAAATTAAACATGCTCTTAAAAATCCCCAATAGAGGTTTCCAAGGAATTTGACAAATTAAACTTATGATGAGAACAAGAAAAGTAAGAAGAGATTAACCTCACTCATTCCTACACTCATCCAGAAGGTCGAATTATAAAGCTTTGGTAATTAAAACATGATATGTAGGCACAGGCACAGGTAAAGAAATCAGTGGGAGAGAGAGCCCAGCGATAACCTCAAATATATATGACTATGCAGGCAGAGAATCCAATGAATGCTCCTGGAGTAACTGGCTTAACACAAGGAATACGTAAGACTTTATTTCCGCCTCATACCACATACATAAAGAAATTCCAGATGACTTCAAGTCCTAAATGTGAAAATTACAACTTTTAAAAGACCATAATGTTAAGTGAAGTAAATCAGACACAGAAGGATCTTATATCACCCGGTTTCTCTTATATGAGAGCCTCAAAGTATAAATAATTTTAAAGAGCAAAATAAAAGACAGACGATAGGAAACAGGGAGATGGACTCTGTGGAGATGGGGAGGGGATGTTGGGAGTAGGGGAAAGAGAAGGGGAAGGAAAGGGAATGTAAAGTGGATCAAGATGTGGTGTGTATATGTATCAACTTCCCATGATGAATAAAAATGGGACAAAATAGCCCCACCCAGTTATCGACCTGGCTACTCTAGTAGTTTATTATACGAAATCAGAAAAGGGCAAAAAGATCTATGTATAGCCATAAATATTCAGGTCCTTATTTCACAATTGAAAAAAACCTTAAAAACATAAATATAAAATCAAGATTTAAATAAATTTTATACTATATATGGCTAATAGAATGAAGCAAATCAATATTACTGACCTAAAATTAATCCCATAAAACTACACACAGTTGCAGAAATCAGAACTGAATTAGTAAAGACCAGTGGAATCTGTCCAATACAAGAGAATACCCAGTAACACACTCACACAAATATGCTTGTAGGATTTTGACAAAGGTATAAAAGTAATTTAATTTGTGGAAAGATGATCTTTATGACAACTGTTGTTAGAGCAATTTCATAGGCCAAAATAAAACAAAACACTTTGTACTGAAGTCTCACATTTTATATTAGAACTAACTGAAAATGGACCACACACTTAAAACATAAAACTATAAAATTTTTAAAGAAAAAAGACATAAGAAATGTCAAAAAAAAAAAAGCCACAAGAGAAAAACCTCTGGGATTTAATGCTACATGAAGAATTCTTAGATTTAACCCAAAGACATGGTCCATAAAAAAATTAATTGATTTGAACTTTATACAAAAAAAAAATTTTTCCCCGTGAAATACTGTTGAGAGGACGGAAAATGAGTTAGAGACTAGGAAAAAATACAAACCGCATATTGACAAAGGACTAATATCTAGAATATGTTAAAAACTCTTAAAACTCCATAGTGAAAAACCAAATAATCTAATTAGAAAATGGGGGAAAGACCTGAGGAAGCGCTCCAGTAAAGGTGGCATTCAAGTGGCAAGTAAGTACATTAAAAGGTGAAGATGTTCAACGTCATTAGCATGCGGGAAATGCAAACGAAAACTTCCAAGAGATCTCACTACACACTTATCAGAATGGCTAAAACAAAATTAAAAAAAAATTAGTTATGATACCAAGTGCTGACAAGGGCACAGAGAATCTGGATCCATTATGCATTCTTAGTAAGAACGCAAAATGGTTCAGCCATTTTGGAAGAGTTTGGGAGATCCTTAAAAAAAAAAAAAAACACTTTACCATTTTTTCCCCCCTTTCATCTTACTTTTCTTTTAACCTTCTTCTTTATCCCCCTTGGAGGGGTGGGTGAATGGAAGGGAGGGGAGGGGAAGGGGGGAAGAGGGGGGAAAACCAAGATGTATCATGTACAGGTACAAAATAACCATGTTGATTATGATCATTATGTATGCAATGTACCAATACATGTTCTTGGTAAAAAATAATAAAAAAATTTAAAAAAAATTAAAAAAAAAAGACAAAACAAAAGCAACAACCTTACAGCCCAGGAATTGTTTCCTTGGATATTATCTCAGAGAAAGAAAGACTTAGGTTCACACAAAAATCTGTACTCTATATGAATATTTGTAGCAGCTTCATTTGTCATAGCCAAAGCCTGGAAACAACCCTGATGTCCTTCAGTGGGTAAATGCATAAAGATTCTACTCTGCATTGATACCACGGAATATGACTCAGCAATAAAAAAGGCAAGAACTACTGACATTCACGACAACTGGAATAAATCTCTAGACAATCATCTAAGTGAAGAATCAAGTACCAAAGTTACATACTCTATGACTACATTTATATATTTTCAAAATAGCAAAACTATAGAAATGAACAGATTAGGGATCATCGGGGGTTGAATAGGGTAGGTAGAAAGTTGGGGCAGCTATAAACAGCCAGAGGGATCCTGTGGAGATGGGAATGTTGTGTGTCAGTATTAATATCCTGGTTGTGGATCTACAAATATCCCCGATCTAATGCTGTTTGCTGAGCAGCCCTCTTCACACTGCCCTTTCTGTTCAGCGCCCAATAGCACCATTCCTTGCACCTGCCTCTCCACCTGAGTAACATCCAGTCTGTGTCCCCCAGCTCTGCCAAATCAACAGAGAAAGGAACATGAATACAATAAGCTAATGCACACTAAGGTGGGTCTGATTCAAAAGTAACTGAGATGTAAAAAATCTTAGAGTTTCTAACTGGAAAAAGAAGAACACAAAATGTACAGCTTGTGTTAAGACATTTCCACGCCGCATTTCTTCGATTTTTGCCACTTCTTTGATTTGAACTAGTTTTTCTGCCTGAAAAGTCTATGTGGCACTATCCAAGGACTCCCTTCTGATTTTCATTCCATTCAGGGCTGTTCTCCCCGCTCTGAACAGGGAGGAACAGCACAAGATGCCACTTTCTGACATTTCTTCTCTCTAAATAAGTACTTTTCTACTTCAGTGACTCTCCATTTCATATTGGATTTCAGTAGAGAATGTTTTTGCTCTCCATCCAAATATATTTGAAAGCCTTATTTTTGTTTCTGTTACTTCCATAGATTATATCCTATAGGTATGAGGAATCTGAATCGTGTAATCAGTCCTATGGGAAAAAAATGCCTGCTTTGAAATGTCATTAAACAAATTCTTTTTGGGAAAAACACTTTGAGGGAAAAAATATGTATAGGCTTACAAATAGACTACCACTGTAATATTCTTTGTTCTCTGTCATTTTGATATACAATGCAATGTGATTTGACAGACTGTTTTCAAGGCTGCAGTGAACTACATTTTTAATTTTTCCTTGAAATTTTAAATAAATTAGAGCAATGTAGTGAAGTTGTACTTTAAAAAACATGACATCCTATGCTATTTTGATGACAGGATAATGGCTTTTAAGAATGAACAGTGACACTTGTCTAATTCTACAACAAAGCATCCCGAGATAATCAATTGCATGCTTCCAGGTGGTATGTGAAATATTCCCCAGAGAATTATAATCTTCTTCCCACCCAGTAAGAGGCTACTCACCAGACTTCCTTGCTTTCAAAGCGATAACAGCTGCTAGCTCTCTCTGCACCTAATAAAATATTAGGGGAATAATCAAATTAGAAGAAGAAGAAAGCAGCCACCAAAAGCAGTACTTTGTTTCTTTGTTTTTTTGTTTTTTTTTTTTGGTGCAGGGGATCGAACTCGGGTCCTTGTGCTCGCAAGGCAAGCACTTTAACCACTGAGCTAAATCCCCAGCCCCCTGTTTTTAAATATGCAACTGAATTAGGAACTGTTCCAATGAAATCTAAATTTACAGTCATCCCCATTTTGTTTTGTAATAGAAAAACTTCTGCATAGAAATTTCAAGTGAAAAATTCAGAAGAATCATACTGACTTCGTTTTTAAAAGTTAGTGGACAGAATGTATATATTGTGAAACATTGGCATACACGCCAGAACGTGTTTTACATAACAATGTATTATTCAGAACCATGAAAAAAACTAATTAAACTAAAATATACATGATACTCTAACAAAAACATTAAATATTTAGTGTCACTCTAAGGTAATTGCATATATAGAAATTGTAGAAACATTGACACAGGCACTTCTGGTTCACGTGGTTCTCTGTTCAAATTCAATGAATGTTTGTCAGGTTTACAAAAAGTATTTTGGATAATATTCTACATAAAAGCAAGTGCATCAACTGACAGTGCAGGTGAAATGAGAACTGTTTTCATTTAGATGGAGAATATCTCCCAAATGTGTCCTATGCTTGCTTACACGTAGGGCTTTGGGGAGATATAGCGGAGTTGCTGTTAGCAGGTGAGGTCTGGTGGGAAGAGGCCGGTCACTGGAGGTGTGACCTGGGAGGCTGTGTTTCCTCCCCTGTTCTCCCTTTCTGTTTCCTGATCACCAGGACAAGAGTAGCTTTTCATCTGCTAGGCCCTTCTGCACACTCGGTTCTGTCTTGGAGCCAGCTGACTGTGGACCAAACTGTGAGCCAAAATAAACCTCTCTTCCTTCAAGTCGTAGGGGTCAGATATATTGTCTCTGTAGAAGAGAGTGATAAGACTGGAGCAAGATGACCTTTAAAATTCTAAATGTCTTAGACCCTATTTATCTTGCAAATTTCTTAACACTTACAGGCCCTCTTGTCTTCACCACGGTGAATGCATAAGATCCTTCCTTAAAAACATTCTCAAACAGGAACGTTAGACAAAAATTTAAGTAAGTCACTTTTACAGATGACACTAAAATAATCTTTAGTAAATCTATGCTTGGTAGCAATAAAAACTCCTTAATGACCAAGCTCTTTCCCTTTAAGACACTGCTCAGAAGCAAATGTGTGTGTAAGCACATGTGTGTGTGCATGTGTGTGCGTTTCAGTGTTTGGAAGTGGTAATGGTGGAGATTGGGATTAGCTGAATACATTACAGTAATGACACTTTAAAGGGAGAACATGGGAGTTCAAGGTTAAATTGCAGATTTGCTATTCAAATTAATTTAATTTATATTCATTTACTGGAAGGCAAGAGCAGCAACGTGCTAGACCCTCGCAGACTCCACTCAGGAAGCTTCCCAGAGGGTGCACCCTCGGCCTGAGGAAGGCGGCTGGCCCCGGGCTGCTGCTTCCCCTGCTTTCCCTGCGGGCCGCTGCGGCTGCCACTCTACAGCATGCCTCTTGATTTAGCCGATTCTCTGATCCCTGAAGACTCTCTCTGGACAATCAGACAACAGGAAGAAGACAATCCTTCCCTCTCTCTAACCCTTAGAGCCTGGCTCTAAAATGCTCAGGGCTGGAAGATTTAGTTAAAGAACTAGAGGGGGAAAGAGATCTGGGGGACATGAATGTGAGGAATGACCACACAAAACCTTTATAAACACGTGGAGAGATACAAATAAAAAAGCAACAAAATTAAAATATTAATCATTGTGTATTTTATATTTTGAACTGCTTATAGGGTTTACATCATCATCTATTTGCATCATCATCTATTTTGGAGTTTTCCTCCCTCACGGTGTCATAAATGCTTAGGTGCGAGGCAGACGTGAACATTCACGGGGACCCGCCAGTGGTGTCCCATTCTCGGACCTCCCAGGGAGGACCCCACTGTGACAGGAGGGAGGGAATATGATGCATGAGGTGGACCCCATGTTCAGAACCAAATACAAGCCTTCTTCGCCCTCTTCTGCAGTTTTCCAGACCTGAATTCATTTCATGGAACCTGCTTTTCCTTCTCTAATTAGAAACAAGGCTCAAAATATAAAGCACTCAGTAAAAGGAAAGTCCTGTAAATTTCTAACACTGTATACCACTGTACCTTTTTGAGATTTCGAAGATTTGGTGCAGAAAGAAAGGAGGAATGAGATGGGCAAGAAAACAATAGGGTATTTTGAGGTATCAGAAATATAAGAGATCTGGAGTGAGAAAGGCAAGACCACCACCACAATTTAGTTTTGAAAGAACCTAAACTTTTTTGGGGGGGGCAGGTAAAGTAAATGAGATTCTTCCCTCCCTCTTAAGCTCTGCAGGGGGAGGATGTGTTTTATACAGAGTAGGATGTAGCACGGCTTTACCGGCTTTACTGTACTGCTGCTCCAGGATGGAAAAGATTTCTGACGAAAAACCCCGAAGGGACGTGGGTCTGTAACTTGATGTGGAGCACCTGCCTGGCCTGTGTGAGGCCCTGTGTTGATTAACAACAACAAAGGCAGATTGTTCTTCCCACAAAGCACAATAGGGAAAGTGCTGATCAAGCAAAACAAAAACTGGGTACGCACCCATTATGTGCTCACATAGCATCTTAGATCTCTTTTGTTTCTTTAACACTTTGGCAATCACATAATTAGTCATTTTAGGTCGTGTAGCTGGTGTCTGTTTGGGGGGCCAGAAGCACCACTGAGTCAGGTACCTGTCTCTTCCGCATACTCTCCAGAGCAATGGACCCTCATTCAGTGACCCACATGAGGCAGGTAGAGACAATGCCAAGGAAGCGAAAGGCTCCAGGTGAAGACAACAAGGGCCTTTCAAAGGAAGACAGCCCCCTGTCCTCAGCTACTCCCATTAGAAGTCTTCAAAACACGTTAGGATTCAAGATTACCTTTGCAAAAACGTGAGGTTTACATTGAAGAAAATGGAGACTTCTGAGCAGCTGCATAAAAAGAGGCTAAAATTTTCTGTCAATACTAAGGGTCCTGTTGGCACTGAAAGAGGAATGCAGCCCACCAGCACTGTCAAGCCTTCATTCAGAGGACGAGGTGCTGGCCAAGTTCTGAACTCAACCTCCTAAGAGGCCCCGAGCAAGCACCAGGCAGCTAAGACACCCCTGGCCTCCTGGAGGGCTGCGGGGACAGTCTGACAGGACAATCATCATTTTCTCCTATACTGCCCTCTGTGGTTAAACTTAGTTTCTCTCACCCGGCCCACAACAGGACCCTCTTCTTAGTGGAGGCTTGAGAAGTCGCATGAGAGCCACGAGGTGTGGTCTGACATGGGCTACTGTTTTTTACACAGTGTGGAAGCTGAATCACTGCCTGGGTAATTAGAAGAAATGTAAATCATGACCTTGGCCTTTCCACTCATAATCCTCTCCTGCTACAATCCATAACTCCTTAACACTATGCATTTCAGAATTCAAAGTTCTGTACATTTCAGCAAGTTATCCTTTCTATATTACACCCTCAGTACAATCTGGGGTGGCTACTTGTCAGACACATTGATATTTCTGCAATGAAATACATGATTATTCATAGCATTTGGGACAAAAAAGACTAGAAGAAGCCTCAGGTTTTGATACCAAATATGTTCAGTTTTGGTTAGACGTTGCCACCAAGTAAGCTATGAGAGCCTTGTTTTTCAGAGTTTTCTACTTCAGGATTGTGAATAAGGAATTATAAACTTCTGCTGCCAGGCACGGTGGGACACACTTTTAATCCTGACACCTGGGAAGCTGAGACAGGAAGACGGCCACGAGTTCAAGGCCAGCCTGAACTAGATAGTGAGTTCAAGGCCAACCACATTACAGAGTGAGACCCTGTCTCAACTGCCCCCCAAAAGAAAATAATGAATCCCTGCTAAGTTTATACTGAAAATTTCTCTCCTTTATTTTCCTTTTGTTTCCTGTCGTTTGATGGATTTAGACAGATTTAGAAAACCACATTTGTCTTTTCTGCTGGCTTTAAATAGCTTGAATTTTTGTCTATTTCAGTAGTTCCCAAACTTGACTGCACATTAGAATCACTGAGGGAGCTTTAGAAACACTGATCCCTCCGCCCTGATGAAACCAGCATCCCTGGGGGTGAGGTGCGGGCCTCTGTGGTTCCAGGACTCCCACTGCCTGTAGGTCGCAGCCGGGGCCGAGGACAGGACTTGTTAGTTCCTTTGAGGCTCCACATTTCAATCTTATATTCATCTCTACTGACTATCAATCTTTACTTTTGATTTTGCTCTCCTTTAATTTAATTCATTTGTAAAGGAACATGGCCTTCATTGTGTTTTAGAGATAAAACAATGCCATAATCCAATCAAATGATTAGATTCGCTTACGGTATCAGCAGGCTGACAGACTCAAGTACTTGGAAAATTGGAGGAAGGCTTTTATAAAGCTTCAATTTTAATTTACAATATGCTTTACTCAATATAGAAAATATATAATTTAAACCACATGCATCTGAGGGCATATTTGCCCTTGTAAATATCTATACAGAGGATGATTAAGGGGCTGATAAGACACAGCCCCAATTTTAACCTCTCCCCTAGTTACCAATCAGAAACTAGACCCAGAAACATGTCGAAATGTTTGGGCTTTCTATCTTAATAGGACTGATCACAAAAGAGTCCTGAAATAATCAGAGCCAGTCTTATTTCCAGCATTCTATCTTCTTTTTTCCCCTGGCACTTTAATAATGCCTTCAGATTGAAAACCCAAATGCTCACAAAGGTGTTTTGCATCAAAAGGTAAGACTCAAGAGGAAACAGTAAGTGTCAAGTGAAAACACTGAGTGCTGGGAGCCTCCAGTGGGAGAGGTCAACTGAGAAGGCATGAGCCAGCTTCCTCGATGAAGAGACCCTTGAACCAAAGCAAGGAACCAGACAGAAAGTCAAAGAAGGTCATTCTGGGAGTACAGACCAAGCCAGGCAAGAGTCTGAGCTAACCCAAAGAATTGTCCTTACAAACTAATTTTAAACCTTGCAAGCACAGGGCACTGAGTTCGATCCCCAGCACCAAAAAAAAAAAAAAAAAAAAAAAAAAAAAAAAAAAAAAAAAAAAAAAAAAAAACCAAAAAACCCCCAAAAACCCAAACAAACAAATTTTAAGTAGACTAAATGATTCACAAATTTCTTAAAGGTTTTTAGTAAATCTAGAAACATTTAAACTTTGATACCATGATAGAAATGCTTTGCAAACATAGAGCCCATTTCCTTAATATCTTAAATGCAAGAAGAAATATAATCTAGTACTCTTCCTTGTTTTATTTCTAAGCATACTGAATTTTTAAACCACTATAAAACCTTAAGCTATGGTGGATGTCTGGAATTCTAGATAAAATAAATACGTATCTTAATCAGTGTCCTTTTATACAAGACACAAACTGAGCAGTGATAGTGGCTAGACTTTCTCCTACAAAGAGGTATATATGAGCTGGCTAGCAATTTTCTTTGTTTCTTCAGAACTCTGCTTTCCTATTAGCAAGTTCATTACTTTATTCTGAAGAGCTAACACTGCATAGTTCTGACACATGGGTAACCTTGTGATTACCTTTTAATGTCAACCAATAATGAGAAATCAAGAAAGCTATATTTTTCTCTCTAAACAATACCTTCTTCCACCTAAGTTTATTTAATAAATTGTTATTTTCCCAATATTTGCTGTTACATCAAAGAGGTGTTTGTTAAGGATGCTGGGATGATAAAGTACACTTATGCTTACTCATCTTTTTCAAAGCAATTAGGGATATGTAAGAATCTCTTACATAGACTGTTTTGTTGAATGTGGACAAATATGGTTACTAATTTTATTATCACTAAAAAATAGCTGACCATTCAAAGACTAATATACGTAGAAGTGGGCTGAAACCAACAAAAAGAACTGGAGCAAAGTCTTACCCCTAGGTTTTAAAAAGTCTGTTATTTAAGTCTTATACACATACGACTCATTTGACAGAGGGTCATGTTAAAAAGACCTAATAATATTAGTTGATCACAAGCACAGTATGAGTTGACAGTGGGAATAGGATTACCTAGAACGGATAACAATGCTTTTTAGGAATATTACTAGAGGAATGATATTCAGATTACAAAACAATAATATACTCCACAAAGACCAACATTTAGTATATTAGGTTTTGTGTATGTTTTGTTTAGGTTCAAGAGGCACACAGGGCATCCGCAGGGAGACAATGAGATAGTAACCTGCTGAGCTATACTTGATGCACAAAGAGGGCTTTGTGTCCCTTGTCCTCCTTGCAAAATTTTACACTGTTAACCCTTAACAGTGAGATTTCATGACATTACAGCTCCAGGCTTTTATCTTTCTTCTCTGGCTACTACTTTTTTTTTTTTTCCCCCCTAAGCCTCCCTCTTTTTCTCTGCCTATTTTTAAAATTTGGTGGTCCTTAGTGATCTATCCTCAGTCCTCTTTGGGGTACTGGTCTTGGCACTGAATTGTATCCCCGGGGCTTCTAAAATTTGAGATAGAGTCTCACTACATTGCTAAGTTATCCAGGCTGGTTTTGAACTTGAGATCCTTCTGCATCGGTCTCCCAGCGTGCTGGGAATGCAGGCATGTACCACCCTTGATTTGCTCAGCTCTCTTGACCTTCTTTTTTCCTTCCACTCAATTATATCTGCATATCTAGGTTTCGTGGCCAAGGAGCCCCATGTCCATTCACCTTCTGGAGCTAAAAGTCTGACTAGTAGCTCAAACTCAACATTTTCAAAGGCAAAGCCACTTTGATACCATTTCTCTCAACCTTAAAACTCTGCTCTGTATCCTATACATCCAGCCAGTGAGTGGCACCACTATGCATCATGGTTTTAGGACAGAAATAAGGTGTCTCTGATTTAGCTCAACCCACCACATTCTTCCACTCAGATCACCGTCTCTAATTTATCTCCCTTCACCCCACATTATTGTTTACTAGACTAACGATCCTAAAATACAAATGTTACAATATCACTCCTCTCCCAGAAAATCCTTCGAAGACTTCTCCACGACATGAACTGCAGTGTCTAGTATGTCCAGTACTACCCTCCAAAAGCAAAGTCCAACTAATAAATAACACACTTGTTCATGCTTTACCTTAGGAAAACATAATGTTAGCAGTTCTCAGAATGGACTATTCCTCATGCTACTGTGCCTAGGATGCCTCTCTGCCTCCCAGCCTGTCACTTCCTTGTCCTTCAGGTCCCCACTTAGTTACCATCTTCTCGGTGTCTCCCACCTCCCCTGGCTGAGGGAAATCCTATGGCCATTGCTATTCTCTGGAGAAATCTCTTTAACTGGGGTCTCCTTTGTCGGACTTTGGACGGACCCTTTGTTCATCATTCTGCCCCTGGCTCTGACACCACTATGAGTACATGTTTTTGTTACCGAAAATACAAATGTTTACGGTTGCTTCAGAGGGAACATGATCACTAACTCCGAATATTTAAAAAGAGAAGGGTGGACAAGATTTGCAAAAAGGCTTAATTTAGCTCAACCAAAGACTTTTGAGTGGCCTGAGTTATCCACAGTGGTGAAGGTCCACTATGTGAGGCTCAAGAGATGAAGCTTATGTGGGAAGGCAAGTGTCAGAAGCACCCAGGCCAGGGAATGGGGCTGCAGACTTGTTTTGTGAATCTTCCCTTCCCCGATCACGATCACGTGGCGATCACCCCGAATGGGAGTGTTCATGTCACCTGGGATGGTAGTGACATCCATCAGTCTGCAGGGTCGCAGGTCTCTAACCCATCTGAAAGGCACAGGTGCTGCCAATCCCAACACAGGAATGAAAATAACTGCCGGAAGTCACTTCCTGCTGTGCAAAACTCAAGAGCTTTATGGCACACAGAACAGAAGAAGCTACTGAAACTTGAAAGCAATAAAAAAGAGTGCAAGTTAACAATACTGACATCTTTTCAAAAAAGCAGATAAGATCCACTCCTTTGGTTTTCAAAGCTGCTCTCACCTTTGGGCTGTGATTTCACCCAAACCCTACTGGTGACCAACATGAATTTCCTAATAAATAAAAATTTCCTATATGTAAATTTGTGTCATTTATTTTATTTTTATATACTGAATTATTTTGGTTTTTTGAGACCGGGTCTTGCTATGCAGTTCAGGCCAGCCTTGACTCACTATGTAGCCCAGGCTGGTCTTGAACTCAAGGCGATCCTCCTGACCAAGCCTCCCAAGTGCTAGGATTACAGGCGGGTGCCACCACACCTAGCTTATAAAATGTAAAATATATTTTAAGGAAGTAAGTATACATTGGACATTCTGCTTTTTGCTATAATAGTGAAATGAAGCATTATGTTTACATCATTAAATCTCTAAAGCTTTATGTCTTGAGTCACATTTTCCTATTTTCTGGTAAGGTCAAATTATTCTAAAATCCGTGTAACATTGTACATAATTCTTCAATGGATTTATACGATACAGTCTATTTATCTAAGCATCTTCAAAGATACAACTTGCAAAGTCTTGTCTCACTATGCCTTTTAATCCACATTACATATCATTCCTTACATGGAAAACATCTTTTTCTCAATCACTGTGGTTTTGGAGATTGCACTGTAACTGTAGAAACAGTAGAACTACACCAGCAGTCAAATCCCAGGCACTTTAGGGATCTCCAACACACAGAGGACTCTCCCATCTGTAGGGGGAGGTTCCGTAGAGTCTTGCAGGGGTGTTGCATCAGAAAGACTCATGTTGGAATCGACACAGATCAACAAAGACCCTTCCCAACTAGAAAGTCCATCTATAAAAACTGCAGAACTTAAGATCCAAAAGCCTAGAATGCAAATAAGAAATCTCTGTTTTATGCAAACCTTGAGAGCACTTCTAGGATCTCAGAAGGTAGGGTGGAGTCACTGCCTCTATTTCATAGGGCTATTGTAAGAGTAAATGAGTTAACATATACAAAGCATCTGGAACAGTGCCTGGGGAGGAGTAAGTGCTGTCCGAGTGTTAGGTATCATTGTCTTCACCACAAGATAATTTGTATCACTGAGCTGAACAATAGAGGAAAGGATACATCCTGTTATGATTTAGAACTAAAATGTCCCCTAGAAGTATCATGTATTCAGAGGTGCAGCTTTGGAGAGGTGATTAAATCATGGAGGCCCTATGTTTGTCCACAGACTAACCCACTGATGAATTCATAGCTGAATATGTTGTTAGGAGGTGGGGCCTGGTTGGAGGCAAAGCACTGGGGCTGGGCCTGAAAGGGTACATTCTTGCTCTTGACTCCTCTCTTGTCTCTCTGCTTCCTGGATGCAGAGCAGCTGAGGTGAGCAGCTGTCTTCTGCCCCACCCTTCCACCATGTTGTTGCTGCCTGGGAGCCAGACTACCATGGACTGAACACTCTGAAACCACGAACCAAAACAAACTTATCCTTTAAGTTGTAGGTGTTGGGTTTTGTGTCCTGGTGACAAAAAACTAACTAGTAAACATTCAATCCTCATTTTAATATTTGAAATCTTAAACTCTTTCTTCTCACCTAAATTGTAAACTCCCAACAATCAGCATTGCCTCTACTCGGTACATTCCACCTACCAAGCCCATTCCCATGGCAACTATCATAAAAGGAACTGAAATGTTTCACTAAAAAGTCATGAACAGGGCTGAGGATGTGGGTCGGTAGTAAAGAGCTTGTCTAGCATGCACAAGGCCCCCAGCACACCCCCTCCCAACAACAAGAACAGGGATGAATAGTCCTTCAAGTGCTTGTATCTCCACACTTCAAAAATAACCTTAGATTTTCACAGAACTCTGGAAGCTTTCATGAATGTATGAAGAAATTCACTTTGAAATATCAGAGGTATCCACTGACATAACTAGCTGTGGCCTGGCAGTTTCTGACATTCAAGGGACAAGTGCTGTATTTTGAATCAAGGGATTATGGGGATGCATTCAATGAGGAGTGTGTATTAATTTATATCTCTGCTATAGCACATTAACACCCTGTGAACTGCTTAAAATGGTAGCCACTGGTTGTCTGACTTTCCTGTGGGTCACAAGTCCAGGTACAGACAGCATGGCTCAACTAGGTCCTCTGCTTGATGTCTCAGGAAGCCAAACTCAAGCACCCACTGGGATGAACTCCTTACTGGAAGCTCTAAGGGAGAATGTTCTTCTCAGATCATTCAGGATGCTGGAAGAATCCAGTTCCTGTACTGCAGAACTGGGGTACCTATTTCTTTCCCAGTTGTCACTTCCAAGCTTCCCTTAGCTCCTAGAGGGCTCTTTCTGATCCTTACAAAGGGGCTCCTATGTTTCAGTGCCAGCAACGACCCTGAATCCTTCTCAGGTTTGGAATTTCTCTCCCCTCTCTGTGCCGCTTCTCAGTCTCTTACAAGGGCAAATTCTCTGCCCCTAAAGACTCGTGATTAGACTGGGTCCATGCAGACAATCCACGTTTGTAACCTTACTTGTATCTTGTGTCTTTTGCCATGTCATGTAATGTTTACAGGTGCTAAGAAGGATATCTTTGCAAGACTACGGTACTTATCAGAGAATAACACAATCCTCAGAGTTCTGAAAAATTACCTTTCCCCACCTTTTTAGGGCTTTACAGTAACTTGCTAATGGAGTCTAGCTCTGGAACATGATTTGCCTGCTATAAAATTTCTAGCAACCACACCAAATTCTCTTCCCCCTACAACTTTCTCTTAGTCCACCTCAAGCCCAAGTCAGTACCCCAAATTCACCTTACATTAATCCACTCATTTGCCTACCCCAATTCCACTCCTTGAGGTGCCTCCAACCTTTTATAAAACTATCCAAAATGTTCTAGCAAAAAATTAATACGTAAGGTTAATAATGGGTTATTTCTGGATAGATTTATTTTAAGTATATTTTTGATTCTGGAATTTAAAAATGTATGACATCTTTATGTTCAAGTTGAATGATCCAAATGTCAAATAAAGGAAAGGGAAATTGCAAAGCACAATCCACAGTACTGAAAACTGTCAGATTTACCATTACTTTGACATTCACAAATATAGGAAAGAATTCATGCTATTTCTACCCAGTATCCACATAAAAATGACATTATATCCTAATTTGTATACAATATGAGATAACAGAAACTAATTTAAAATTTGTTATTCCATTATCACCAAAAATTTAAGTAATTTTCACTTTTTTATATGCATCCTAGTCTTTCTCCATCTATGGACATATACAATGCTAGAAAACTGGACTTAATTATGGAAAATTCCATTTCATCTAAAGAAACTATAAGAAGTGCTATTTTAAACAAATGCACAGAGAAGCAGCCCAATATGAAACATTTACGGTCATCCTGTTATAGGTCTTCAGAGAGGATTTCACTGTAACACTTCACAAACCTAGTACTGTCAATATCCAGACTGAGAGCTGGATGGTATATTTCTGTTCCTTGTCAATTCAAAAGTCTATTATTTTCTATGTGTACTGAAATATCAGAGAGGTCTTCATCTTGGGAATAGATACCCAAATACTACTATATATATATGCACAAACACACCCATAGCCATCTTCCTCTATTTGTAAGGAATTCATTGAAACACATTTTATTTGTGAATATGTTCCACTCACTCTCATCCAAATTTTTTTTTCTTTTTTTTTTTGTGCTAGAGATTGAATCCAGGGCCTCACTCATGCTCAGCACGCTCTACACCACTGAGCTACATCCCCAGGCCTGCACAGACCCTTTCAAAGAAATGTCCCCCTAATGTACGCCTTTCAGTAGGCAAAACAATGTGTATTACGCTGTTCACCAAAACAAAATTCTCAGAGCTAGGGTTGTGACTAGATTACTACACAATCTGGGTAGGCTCTGACAGTTTCTTTGGAATTATAGATGATCACTAATTAATTTTATGTTTGTTTGTTTTTTGTTTTTTTTTGTTTTGTGGTGCCAGGGATCGAACTCAGGCCCTTGTGCTTGCAAGGCAAGCGCTCTAATCACTGAGCTAAATCCCCAGCCCTGATCACAATTAATTTTAAAAAGGTAGATACGTATGTGCACCTGTATTTTATATTTGAGGATCTATTCCCAGAAGGAAGAAAACAATCCTGTTGGAGAATAGACATGGAATTATAACACTCTGCACTAACAAGGGGTAGAAGTATACCACAGAGCAATCTGCTCAGGTACTGACAGCCCGCGGTGTGCGAAGTGTTACAGTGAGATTCCACCTAAGGAGACCTGAAAGAGCTTTAACCCGCTGTCCCTGTAATCTGAAGACCTACAACCTGCAGCCTAAGATCCTCTGAGCACTTGTCGGACGAGGGCAGTACTGAAGCACAAGGAGGGGAGATAGTAACAGGCCTCCAGCTCCCTACACACAAGAGAAATAAGCAATATGATACCAGCAATGTGCTACAGTTGCGCTGATGGTTTTTAAGCACTTCTAAAAACCAGATCTGACTTCTTAGGATAATTTAACTTCTCTCAAAACAATCCACCTGGCCCTTCCCAAAATCACATAGCAGCTACTAAGCCACTGGAGGAAATGGGGCCAACCTGAAGGTTCCAAGTAGGAAGTTCATGTTCCCACAGATAAGAAATATAAGGTAGCAAGATGTTCATGCTCCCGAGGCAGCAAGACAGAAGGTTAGTCATTTACAGGGAAGTAGCTTCCTTTTATCCTCTCAACAGACAAGCCTGCTCAGGTCTGTGACAGGCTGAGGGAAGGAGATTAACTACACTCCATTTCTCCACTCCCCATGAAGAAAGGGGCAGATAGCCAAGAAAGGGGATAGTGGAGACTGAGTGTTTTCCATTTAAAAATCATTTCTAAGTGTTTTTTTTTTTAAATTAGCATTTGATTGTGCTCATCATGTACTCAGTGTGATAGATGCTTTCACTGTGGCTCACCTAAGGCTCTTCTAGACCTTGCTAACTTGGCAGATGGTCTCTTGAACATGTCTCTAATACTGTTTTCAAAGATACATCAAAATTCAATCCCATATTATTTCTGCTTTTTGAACCAGTACCAACTTTAAAGTGTCCAATTTAAAACGCTGTCATCGATATCTTCAGATACTACTGCTCAAAAAGGAATTACTCCAGAGTTTCAAATCCAAACTGCTGAGCCAGCACGAGGCATTAAAGGAATCCTAGTCACTCTACATCCTCTCTGCTCCAAGGATGGGTGTAAGCAGAGTCCCATGAAAGATCCACCTCAAAGAAAGTGGAGTTCCATGTGAGATATGAGACGTGGCAATGGGAGGTGATACTTTACGTGCGCGAAAGGAAAACACAAGGGCAGGGAACCATGAGGGGAAAGAAAGAATCAAGAAGACAGAGGAATGAGAAGCTGGCAAGTTTGGGTCTTTAAATTCCATAGTGTCATGCTTTCACTGACAGGACAATCAGTAATCAGTTCCCACGAAGACCTGGCCCCTGGTGGCTCTGTACCAAGTATTGTCCCAGAGAAGGCTAAAGAAAAGAAGGAAACAGAGAGACAGATCTTTTGCAAATGGGAAAGTGACTGAGAGCTGGAGGAAGGGGGGAGAGAGGGGACGGGAAGGAGGCATAAAAAGAGTTAAAATGTGTTATGTACATTACTGATCCCCCACAATGAATATAATCATCATGCACCGCAAACATGTACTAATAAAAATAAAACTTAAAAAAAAAGAAATGAAGGCATGGGAGAAAAATCAAACAAGTTAAATGCAGGCCTCAGTTAATGAGAATACAACTGATCCACTTATCTATAAAGCAGGATTCTGGACGGGACAAAAATGAGAACAAGATACAAGAAAGGATGCTAGAAAGGCTAAGGGAACAAGCTCACAGTTGTGGAGTTGGACCACAATCTCTAGACACTAAGCAAGGAAAACACTTTTGGGAAACTGACATGGTACGGCAGGAGGTTGTAGCCACTTTTTTTTTCCCTAGAGAAAAGCAAAAAATAAATTCCATAGCAGATTTGTTGTTCTCTAACCCTTTCAACAAAAGTTATATATTCTAGCATAGCTCTTTGCTTCTTGGTATGTTAGCTCCTTCTAAATCTTCCAGGACTTATAGCGGTGGTCTTTTTTTATAATTAGGGTTTGACGGGCAAGTAATATTTTAGCTGAATGGTATTTCTCATAGGAATGATGAACTGTACCTGAAAACCCCACAAGAAGGAATTTAGAGAACACCACTGAAAGCCTCAAAGACAAAAGTTCTACATGAAAGTTGCATGAACTGAAGGCATGGAGCTAGGACAGAACCACATAGAGAGGACTCGACGTGGATGGAAATGATGAAGGGACTGAGTCTTACAAGGAGTACAAGAGTGTAAGGGTGCTATTCACACGGCACAAGAGTATTACATGCTGTTCTAATCTTCACTGATTGCTCTTCACAAATTCTGAACACCTCTCTGTCATTTTAATTTCTTTCTGAATATATGGCTATAAACTTCCCACCAGAACCATGTGAGGGTTTTGTTCTAGATACTCAAACTGTCTTCTCTTTCACCAGCCAACTCAGGGCTGACTTCACCGGACCAAGCAGCACGGAGGACACCCCCATGCCCTGTCCCTTTGTAAGTGCTCCTCATGTGGCCATCCCATCAAACGGGCACCTGCCGTGTACAATTCACAAGGCAGCCTAATGCACATCAGTTCAGGAGCTTGACAATTAGGCTGTGAACAAAAACCACACATTTCACTCAAGCCCAGAGATGTTTATGTATCTCTACAATTTTCACCATGAAAACTTAGCCTTAAGAAATACAAACATCTTCATAGGTTTTGGGTGTTGATTTTAAGTACCACAAGATGGAAGCATAGAATCAGTTTCTATCTCCTATTTAAGGATGTCCATTTATTACCTTGCTGTCTTTGGACACCTGCCAAATACTTCTCAGTTTCCTCAATGCTTCAAAGTCTGGCTTATTTGCTAAATTTACACCCTTAATAACTATGGCTTTGAAAGCAATTCAAAATTTACCAAAAAGTTTTCCCTATATTTGCTTTAGTTTTGAGCACGCAGACTCCTAGATTGTAACACGTATATATATAAAAGTGACCTCACTAGTAATACTCTATTTGTCATGAACACTAGAATTAATGTTTAAAAATCAGTTAACACTCAGACTCTCAAGATGGAAACTAATAAGCCGGAAGATTCAAAGGTCCTTCTCAGCTGATCAGTTTTATCGAGTTGTGATTGTATCGCCAGAGACAGGCTCGGAGTAAAGGAAGAAGTTTCCATGTTAACAAAATGGCTGGAAATATTAAGAAGGAGGCTATGCTGGTAAGGTAGAATTCATATGTATCTCAGGGAAAGTCAAACTATTTTCAGATAAGCACCCCAGAGTAACTGCGAAGACTTTATCTGGGGTAGAAGGCCTGTTACAGTTTCCTTAAGGTGAAATCTTTTCAGGATCTAGGTTTTTGTATGTCAGGTACTTGGGAGGGTCACTCTCTCCTCAGAATCACTAGAAACACAGCTGCAACATTTTAATCATTCCTATTTGTGCAAATTTAACAACTCTAAAGTCTGACTGAATCATAAAGACAGCTCTGTCTTCTCATGGTCTTTATTCTCATGTTCCTTTATCATGAAAATTCACTTGAATTTTCTTGCAGAGTAGAATTTAAGGTATTACTGTTTTGAGGGGCAGAACCCTGTTCCCATGAACCTGACAAAGAGCTAAGGGACTAGAAAATAAACTACTGGTGTTAAAGAAATGTAGATTTCTTTAAAACAGTCATACATAAAAGTCCCAAGTTTGAATTAAAAAGGTGAATATACAAGAGTACACAGTGAACTATACTGCTGGAAACTTCTATCCCTGGGCCAATACCCCCCAAAACATACAAACCTTTGGAAAGCACATTAGTTCACCTTCCAAGACTGTGCATTATGGATGCCACTTTTGCTTTCCTTTATTGCCTTTAGGGGTCGTGGTAGGTGAGAACTGTTATTTGAGTGATGAACATAAGTATCTTCCTTCCTGTATGGGATTTCTCTGTTATTACCAATAGAGACAAGCATATCCTGAAGAGGTAATCTAGCATAACAGTTCAGTAACCAAAGCTTATAGAATGAACAATGGAATTTTAGAACTCGGAGGGACCTTACAGATGGTCTAGTTCCACTTCATTTGGCCAAGGCCATGTTGCTGGAAAAAATAAGACTCAAGGTCCTCAATATCGGATAAGAGATTTTTTTTTATTATTCTAGCTTGATTAACCATCATTTGAAAAAAATGAAACTTTCTCTTCTGCCCTTTATTTTCATGCCTAAATACCACTCCAGCACCTTACCGTAATTTCTCTGGTATTCTGGCTGGGGGATTTTCCCAGTAAGATTACCTCAACCAAATCTATAGCGTATCTCTCTTCCATTTGGCTCTCACAGTAAAAGCCATTCAACTGCTTCTCTTCTCCTCTCTCTCTTCTCTTTTGTCTGTCACCCCGACTGTGGGCTCTATCTACACTGCTCTTCCATCTTCAATGTCTCTGCAGCCCTGAACTTGCTGAGCTCCAGACGTGTGTCTCCAGGTTTTCCCTGAATACTTATATGTTCTTATCGCCACAAACTCAGTATACTCCCTCATCATCTTTATTTCCACATACTTCACTCAGTTTCTTAAGAGTAGCATCATATGCCTATGCATTCTAGCTCGGAATTGAGTCGTCTGATGCCCCATCTACATTTACCCAGTCCTGCTGATTTTTAAAAACTTTTTGTGCTCCTTTGTGGACTCATCTTTCTTTTGGTTCCCATAAAACCTACCATACCCCTAGATTTCCATCAGTCTTCCATCAGTTACCCTGCCTCGAACTCATCTTCAGATTTCTTAAACATCTATTTGATCACATTAACCTGTGTTTCAAAAAAATCTTTCACACTCTTCTCTAGGGTCTTCTCTTCTAATCAGGTGGGTCTGCTCACTATTTTCCCACTGTACCTTCTCATTCTTACATCTGCATACGATAAATCCCACAACAAGAATACACCATCACAATAATTAATCACCTGCTCAAGTGGTGGCTGCCTTCAGGCGTGGCTCAAGCACAGCCTCCTCCATGAAACTTGGTTCCTTTTTTTCATTTACTACCTGGACAGCACTTTTTCTGGTGCTCAATTTCCAAACACTTCATATGTTAACTTTTTAAATATATGTGTTGTATCATCTTGATATGGCTATACAAATCAAATCTTACATGTTTTTGCCATTTCTGAAACTATCCAAAGCACTATTTTACTTTACATTATGAAAAAAGTGGTGCATAGCAGTTAAGAGAAATCTGAAGATGAGTTAGAGGTAGGGAAACTGATGGAAGACTGATGAAAATCTAGGAGAGGGGATGAGGAGGTTAAAAAATTTCGAGTTCAGATTCTGACTTTGTTTCTTTCTAGCTGGGTGAAGTTATTTAAAACCTATAAGCTTCATTGTGTGTGTGTGTGTGTGTGTGTGTGTGTGTGTGTGTGTGTGTGTGTGATGTGTGGGTTGCTGGGGATTGAACTGAGGGCCTTCAGCATGCTAGACAAGCATGTTACCAATGAACTATCCCCAGCCCCAGTTTTTCACATCTGCAAAACAGAGATAATACTAGCTCCTTCAGAGTGCTGCTGGGTAGTTTAGCAGAACATGTACATATAAATACACGATATTTAATACAGTACTTGGCCCATAGTAAGTGGTTGCTTTAATCTGGAATTATGATTTTGTGTATAATAAGGAACTCCTCTTTGGTCACTATTTTAAACTATAAAGGTCATCCTAAGTATTTCTTTATAACATAGTGTCAAGATTTCATTTCACATGAAATTTTATAGCGCTCATCACCATATTTAGTCAAAAATTACTTCTCCTAGCTGTATTCCAGATGAGCAAAAAACTTCATCCTTCAAATTGTGGCCAGGTGGCAGGACTTGGATGTAACACCCTGCAGATAGTTTCATCTACACACACATCCCACTCAAGCATGATTTTCTGCGATTACCATTTTATTAATGGAGCTAAAGTAAAACTGCAGACTCCCTGAGAAGGCTGGAAAAGCTTCCTTACAGTCAGGCCAATGGATAAAGACTCTGGGGCACAAGTATGCAAAAGCCTGTCAAAATAAACTCGGTGACTAGTGACCAAAACCACCTTTTGAATAGCAAAGCTAGTCACCCGTCTGATCGGTGGCTTTAAAAAACACAATGAAAATAATGTGTTACTGGTACATTAAAAAGCAAAGTCCTCGAAAACAAGTGATTCTTTTTGCCTAATGAAAGTCTTTTATCCTCTGTGTAGCAAGTCACATTTTTTTTCCCCAGGTTAAATCACATTAGATTCAAAAAATCAGATACTATGCCTCCAATGAAGGCTTCCAGAATTTTCCACCAGGAATATCAATGATCATGCAAGTGAAGCCACAGCAGGGCACAGAAAGTCAAAAAGCTACTGTCACCCTCTGCCTTGTCTTGGGCCTCCGATAATGATGAGCAGCCAGAGGGCAAATCTCTCCACACCACCACAGGAACTGGCCTCCTTCAAAGACCCACTCTCATCACTTCTGCACCTCCAGGCAGGGAAGTTATATGGCCTTACCGCAGATGTTAGACGAGCAAGGATTTCATCACTGCTTTCTTCAGGATCTTCAATTTTCTGATGAGACCTTTGAAAAACAAAGAACAAATTACTCCTCATCTTTGGTTGCTCCAATTTACCTGCCAAATTATGAGGACAAAAAGGGCAAAAATGACATTGTCATTATGAGTAAATGTATAGAAGTAACATCTATCAGTAAAGCCATAGAAACACAATCCTGTTGCAAGACAATTAACTGCTCCTTCAAAATAATTAGCAAGAACCTCTGTAGTGCACCGGTGGAATTTTAGGGACAATGTGCTGTTCTCCAAATGATATCCCAGAATAAGCCTCACATACCTGGTCTCTATGGGCATGCTCAAAAGTAGAGAACATAAGGTGATTACCTGATGAAATTTCCTTTAAATTGAAAAGAAATCTAAGTTTTGAAAATACAAAATGTGAATTTTGCACTATACTCGGGTTTCAGACAACCCAAGCCAATTCACTGTGAAATGGTGTATTTCAGGCCTACTAACATAGTGAGAATTAAGAGAAATACGAAAACCAGAAGAACCTTCTTTATCAAAAGATCACAGCCCAGCTGGGCATGGTGGTACATGCCTGTAATCCCAGCACTTAGGCAGAGGCAGGCAAATTGCCATGAGTTTGAGGCCAGCCTGGGCTACACAGTGAGTTCAAGGCCAGCCTGAACTATATAGCGAGACTCTGCCTCCAAAAACCAAAAAGACCACATCCCATGAGCTATGACAGTGTAAGATTCCTTTGTTTAGGAAAGTCTGTATTTTAATTCATGAAAAAAATTTTACCACATAAATGTGCATACTAACATATAAAATTCTCTACTTAAAAAAAATCTTATAGCTTATTTTCCCTGGTTTGGTCAAAAGAAAAAACCCAATGCCAAATGGAATGTGTAAATTTGTCTCCTAGATCTGTTTCCCCAATCAGCCACTTTCAACATACTCGTGGATGTACAGGGACTCTCAGGAATTGCCCAGCAGAGCCCTGCTATCAGCACCGCAGTCCAGTGACCGAAGAGTTGATCTCTCAGGGGGAGAGGGCTTCTCCCCGCTCAGGGGACCACAGGGCAGCAACTCTTTAAGAAGGGAAAAGCTAGCTGGATCGATTCTGGCATTGGCTTCTTGCTGCTGTCAGTTATTAAACCCCCCTTCAGGAAAAAAGTCACACCCTCTAAATCAGAGCAAGGAATTACAAGCCACTGCCTTTAAAAGAACTGCAAGGCGCAAGAGGGCAGTGCTCCAGCTACAAATACCTCAATTACTCTCACAGCAGCCGAGTCAAACGCCTGCTACTGATAGGCCGGATACAAACAGCAGCAACTGAATGTTACAACTTAGCATGTCAAAAAAAGAAGTTACTCGATTATAATGAACATTTCAAATAACCAGTTTTATTATTAAGATTCTCTACCCAGAAGGTTTCCTTACAAACTGAGAAGAAGTTTGAAACCCTGTATAACCTAAGACGCGGAACCAGGCTTCTGTGATTCAGCTGAGGCGCCTGACCAGCCCCGACAGGAAATTAAGAGCTGGTCGCTAAAGATGAGAGCGCCAAACAAAGGTTCCTGCTGCTGGCCAGCCGTGTCTTTAGATGTTTCTCAGACAACAACAGACACCTGCAGGATTAGCTAATGGGCACAAGGTATTTTGCGCTAGCACACTCTTGTCATGAATCTGTTTTCAATAAGCTGCTGAAAGGAACTCGCAATTTCAAGGAAGCACATGTGTCTATGACTGGTAATGGTTATTTCATGAGCGACAGCTGAGCTGTTGCTGCTCTTGTGACGAATAATTTAGTCCCCGTTCAGAAGCAAAACTGTCTTTCATCTTCCAGCACAAAACACGAGCTGGCAAAAATGTTTCTGAAAGAAATTCATGTGAGAGAGACAGAGCAATGATCTCTCGGGAGCCGTCCGCAATCCGCATCCCACTTTTACCACTTTAGTCACCACGATTTATGGAGTTATGCCCAGAACTCCTAAGTCTTTCTCTTGCCTTGTTTGTCCACCTGCCTTCTAAGTGGCTAGAAGTAGCAATTCGGGAGCCTTATTTTCACCCACATGGGGATCTTATGGGTTCTTTGAACTGAGCTAACTCACAGTGACTCTTCCAGCCTCACCATCTGGGCTTTGCTGCTTGCATCTCACGGTGTCCCTCCTGCACCCCACCCTAGTCAGCCACCAGATCTTCTCCGCCCTCCCTTGAGCTTTGTGGGCCTTCAGATCCGCCCCCAACCCCCCGCCCCATTGCCCTGGCAGTCTAGGGCTTGAACTTCTCTGGAAGTGTACAGGAGGCTGGCTCAAGGGAGCAGGACTGGTGACCACAAACAGATGGGCAAAGAATGCGATGGGGAGGACAGCACGGGGCCACCTCCTGCTCTCATCACCGCAGCCACTTTGTGCCTTCTCCTCCTCCCCAGCTCTTTGTCAAATGCCCCAAAATAGTAGGTCTCCCAATCAATGTATTTTCCCATAACGTAGAACTCTGATTGTTATGTATGCAGATTGGTGCAGCCCAGGAGAGAGAGTGTTCTTGCCAGATCAAAGTAGGTAATTAAACAGAGAGGGCAGGAAAAAAGTCATGTGTGATATTTGCGTATTTTCCTTCGTGACTGCAGGGAACTGTGCGACTCGGGGAGAAAGAACAGTGTGCGTCTTCTGTGTCTTTGGTTAGAGAAGGAAAACGAGGAAACTGGCTGGAATCACCAAAGAGTGACAGAAAGAGAACTTCCCCAAGGAGAGGCACCATCCCCGAGAGTGTGCGCAGGCAGGGGTCCTGTCAGGACCCCCCATGGCTGCTGCTCAACGCCCCTGCTGACTGAGAGTCCAAGCCAGGCCTAGTGATTCTTCCAGGGAAAGTGCGGAGTCTGGCACTAGAGACTGATGTCTTTATAAGTTTGCAAGATCTAAGGGCATTACCGTAAGGATACTGGGATGACAAAAGCCTTTGGGACTCTGCTCTTGCCCCTCTAACCAGTAAACTAGACACATCATCATTCTTTTCACCCCTCTGGCCCACACAAAAAATATCAAAAAAAATATCCAAACTGAGGGGAACCCCTTCTTTCTAGTTAGAAGTCACTCTTGACCCCCCAACCATATCATACACCCTCCATTACACCCATCTTGAAATCCTGCTGCTTCTTCCCCTGAGGCCTACAGTATCTCCTATCTGAACATATCTCACCCCAGCCCCAATCCCTACCACTGTGGTCCCAGCCACAACATCTCAAACCTGGGCCCAGAAGCCAGCACAGTCTTGCTAGAACATGTCCTACCTCTGCTCAAACCCCTCAAAAATCCTACCTCTGCTCAAAATTCTATCGCATTCAGCATATGTTTTCTTTTATCCATAAATAATTAATATTGTATACATCGAAGGTGCACAATGTGATGCTTTGATTTCCATACACTGCGCAGTGATTAGCACCACCACCCATGCCAGGCATTAGATCCTCAGAACATGCTCAACTTACAACTAAAAGTTTGCACCGTTTGATCAACATCTTCCCATTTTTCCTGCCCATTTCACAGATAATCTCAAGGGGACTATTTTACTTAAAGCAAATTCCCATGAAAAAAGAAAAAGTAAGATGGTAGAAGAATGAGAATTAGTACTTTTTTTGAGGTCTTGATATTGAAAAAACACAAACACCTATTCACCTTCTCAGGAGAAGACCTGTTTTTTATAGTATGAGGCTACTGTTATGCTGAAGGATATTTACCAAACAGTAGCAAACTGTGACCGTGACAGGTTTCATTAAGGGTCCAGTGTACACAGGCATGCAATGATCTAAAATTAAATAAAACCGGCTATTACTGGTATCTTTTCACATTTATTTTTAGGATGTGAAGACTAATGCTTAATATTAAATAGCTGCATTTCAAATGCTAATACAACCAAGCCTAAAAGTTCAACTTTTGCTACAATTCCTGTACTACTCTTAAACACAGATGTACTCTGATAAGCAATCTGTTTCCACACCTGGAGTAAGCCTTGTCTATAAACAATGGAGATTTCAGAAATTTTGGAGGACTTGGTGCTTCCTTGGGAGAGGGGATAATGAGCAATAACAAAGACTAAGAACAGCTGATTTTGTAATATTTTTTATGAGAACAATTTAAAGAGATAAATGGAAAATTTCTTCTTCTATGATCCTGATTCAAAACTTACACCAAATTCCACCGTGAAAAAATTTTTGACAAATACTCAGAAATATTTTATTTACCTGGGTGATATTTCTTCTTCTCTAAATGTCATGAGAAGGTAATTAGGAAAAGTCAGAAGTACGAAGGATAGGCTTGAGACAGAGGAATAGCAACCCTGAACTGGAGCTCCCGGGTCAAAGGCTGTGAATCTAGCCCTTTCCAGAAGCTGAGGATTTCAATGAATTTCTCATGTTGCTCACACACGTCAGGTGGAAAAGGAAAAATCAGGGAGGTTAAGGAGAATAAAGGGCACAGAGGCGGGAAGGTACCAGGGGTTGTAGTGGTGTTATGTAAAGCAGCATACCAAAGGGAGACAGGGACCTAATTTTGGAAGCTATCACTATAGCGTGGATGATAAATACATCACTGAATATATCCAGAGGGCATATCCAGAGTAGGAAAAGCAGAACAAGCCAAACACTGAGCTTAGGACACATCACATTTAGAGGTTACTGTTTTATAATACAGGTTCTATTATTATTATTATTTAGGAAAGGCCAAGAGATCAACAGATCTGAAGACAACTGCCACAAAAAGACCGCTTGTTACTTACAGTCCCCAGGAGGACATGCCACTCCATGAGGGGCACACAGGCAAGAACCAGGGTCAGCGAGGAGGCAGAGGGAAGGAAGGAACATGTGGACAAGAACACTTTTGTGTGTGTGGTTCCTGTAGCAACAAGTAAAATAGGACAGACAGGCTGAGGATTGGGTAGCTGGAGTAATTCCACCAGCCCTGGATGATTAGGGTGGGTGACATGAGGCCCTGAGAGCAAAAGCCCAGAAGAAGACGCGGTTAGGATGTGGACTGGTTGGTTCCTGTGAGGTATGATGGGAAAATACAGTGTGTGTTTAAATTTTAAACCTATATTAAGTAAAATACACATTGCCATTAACCCCCCTCAAAATACTATCCTTTGCTTCAAACACACTTATCCCCTTGCGCTGGTAAAGGAAAGCATTTTGACTTCGGGGAGAAGCCAGAAATTGTGTGGTTCCATGTCTACCGAATCAGGGGGCCGAGCACACGCTGAATGTTTTTTACAAGCCTGCCTTCCCACTGCGTGGCACTGGGCAGCAGCATTCACCATATTTTTGACCGTACTTCATAAAGACATAAAAGAAGACTTCCAGAACTGCTTCAGAAAGTGGCAAGGATAACGGGATAAGTGTGTTGGAAGCAAAGGGGAGTGCTTTGGGGGGGATTCACGGCAATGTGTCTTTTACAGTAATAAGCTTTTAAATTTAAAACTTCACTGTATGTTCCAATCACCCCTTGTATATGAAAGGTGTGCTCACAGGTAAACTCTTTCCTACCTCTACGAAGTGGTTGGTTCTGTGAGGCCAGTCTCTCTGGGGACGGCAGGCCCCAGATGTCAAACCACCGAAGCACATGGTTAACACAGTCAGGAGGAGGAAACATAAGCAAAGGAGCCAGAGAAAGACAAGAGATGCTATTCCAGGAACCAGGTGAATGACTGTTTCCAAGGGCAAGATTAGCTCTGCCAAATACTCCTGACCTGTCAGGAGAGAAATGGACTTTCGTAGTTACTTTCTCACCGCTGAGAGACAATACCCGACAATCCAGAGGAGGACAGGTTTGCTCTGGCTCACATTTTCAGTCCGTGGGCAGCTGGCTACAAGGCAGAATGGCCTGGCAGAGGGACAAAGATGAAGAAAGCTGCTCACTTCACAGCGGCCAGAAATTCGAAAGCAAAAGGAAGGACCGGGAAGGGAGGTAGACCCTTCCAGGTCGCTGCCCCAGTGACCTTCTACTTCCAACCAGGCCCCACCTCTTCACAGCAAGTAGCTCTAGTGCCCACCCTGATCCAACCACCTTCTAAAAGCCCTGCCTAGAAGCAGGTGAGGCCTTTGGGGGCATCCTCCATCTAAACCCTAATGAGGACTGAAAATCAACCACCGCATTTAGCCATTGTAGTCATGACAACACTGCTTCCATCACAGAAAGTGTCCACTCTGACACCAGGGCCTCCAGGTCTTCCTCTGTCAAGGCCAAGGAGCCCCAGCACTCACTGTGTACCCAGAAGCTGTATGGTCAGGGAGCAGGGAGAAATTAAGAGAAACTGAGCTCAAATGCATGCTAAGCAGCTTAAAGGGGGTTTTAAAGATTACTGTACATATTGGAATAATTTTACTGCCTTAGACTAAGATTGTGAGATTTCTTTTCCTTTTCTCTGGCTACCCAACAGGATGGAGACTCATCTAGACAACCAAACCAGATCCCTTAGCTAAAGACAAAGAGTTACTTTTTTTTTTTAACGCATCTGAATGTTATTGGAGTTGAATTTTAGCAATTCTTGGCAAGTCTTTTAATAATGCCGTAAGTGTCAGCTGCTCTGTGAGTGGAAGGATAGTTTCATGTACTCAAGGTTCACAGACTGCCCATCGGAGCTTATCTCCCACCCTTAGCAAGCGGGAGATTTGCAAGACTCGGGCTTTGCAAGACAATCTGCAAGACAGCAGATTTGCAAGACTCAAGCTTCCCCACAGCCTAAAGTCTCAAGCAAGTTAGTGATAGGGAGGAACGTCTTACTAGTCCTGTGGGAACTTTTAGGCTACGTTTCTCTATATTGTTACTTCTGTGCTGTTCCTTCGTCATTCTTCATCAATTCTCTCCCTTATCCCACTCAAAACAAAACAAATGAGTAGCAGCTTCATTCCTCCTTCTGTTTTAAAAATTCCTTTTTAAATGAACAAATCTTCATTACATTTTTCTTTTGAGAAATGCATTTGTGCAGCACAGAATTTTGTTTACAGAGACATCAAATGGTTTTCTTCCAATAAAGACACAGAGAAGATGGCGAGTTAGAAGGATCTAATGTAGAACTGCACAGACAGATGTAATAGTTTTCAAACACCAAAAAAGGTTCTTAAAAGGTCCACAGGATGGGGCTTTCAGTTCATAAATGGACAATAGGAGAATCAAGAGGCCATCAGAGGGCATGCCACTAGAATGAATAAAAATGAAACAAGGACACA
>PVJO010010970.1:0-61941 GCA_004026905.1 Hystrix cristata | reverse complement strand
CCAGAAGAATTAAAATCGTCATACCACAAGGACATATGTACCACCATGTTCATAGCAACACAATTTGTAATAGCTAAGTCTTGGAAACAACCTAAATGCCCAACAACCAACGAATGGCTAAAGAAAATGTGGTTTTTCTACACTATGGAGTACTACACTGCCATAAAAAAGGATAAACTAGAGTCGTTCATATATAGATGGATGTTTCTTGAGAACATACTCTTAAGTGAAATAAATCGGACACTCATGAGCACGCATCAAATTGTTTCTCTGATATGAGAGACCATAATTGTAAATAAGGACAAAGAGGTGTAATAGATATTATAGAAAAGGAGGATGGTGAGCAGAGGAGAGAAGTACTAGAGAGAAAGAAGGGGAAAAGCAGAAAGGCAACAGGGGAAAAAGAGGGGAAAGGGAAAATATGGAAAATGATGAATGAACCTGCTGTAAATAGGGAGGGAGGGTGCAGAGGGGAGGGGGGAAGAGGGGAGAGAACCAAGATACATCATGTATAGGTACAGAATTAATGTAATGAATGTGACCATTGTATGTAGAATGTACCAATACATGTTCTTGGTTTAAAATAAAATAAAAAAAAATAAAAGGCAAGGGAATTTTTTTGTGTGTGTGTGGTGCCGGGGATCGAACTCAGGCCCTTGTGCTTGCAAGGCAAGCACTCTAATCACTGAGCTAAATCCCCAGCCCCAAGGCAAGGGAATTTTTAGAGTGGAGACAACTCTGAAAGTAAAGGGCCTCTCCTTCACCTCTCACAGAGGCTTTCAAGGGTAGACATACTTATTTTATGGCCCCAACACCCACAAGAAGGTCCAGCAGAAGCTATTTTCCCAGTAGAGCTCCTTAACAACAAAAGCTCCCTGCAAGTGGCAATCCTTGCTTCTGCTCCAAGACAGGGCTCAAAAGAGAAGAAAGAGCATCCTAATAAGAAACAAATAAGCCAATTAGCAAATAGGCGAAAGACTTGATTAGACATTGCTTCAAAGAGGACAAACAAAAGGCTACAAAGCACATGAAAAGATATCCAACATCATTAGCCATTAGAGAAATGCAAATGAAAAGAACAATGAGATATCATCTCACACCTATTAGGATGGCTATTATTTGAAAAAGATAAAGGAGAAAATAATAAGTGTCGACAAGGATGTAGAGAAATCGGAGTCCTGCACTTTGCTGGTGGGAATATAAAATGGTGCAGCCTCTGTGGAAAGCAGTTTGATGATTCCTCAATAAGTTAAACATATAATTATTATATGACCCAATAATTCCACTCCCAGGTATTTCCCTAAAAGAACTACAAACAAGTATCTAACCAAAAAAACTCGCACATAAATGTTCACAGCAACATTATTCACAAAGCCAAGATGTGAAAACAACCAAATGTCAATCAATAGATGAACAGATAGATGGATGGATGGATGGATGGATGGATAGACGATGAACAAAATGTGCTATGCTCATGCATTGGAATATTACTCAGCCATGAAGTAGAATGAAGTACTAGTACAAGCCACCTTGAAAACAGTATACTAAGTGAAAGAAGCCAGACACAAAGGTCCATATAATTCCATTTATATGAAATATCCATAATAAGTAAATCCATAGAGACAGAAAGTAGTTTAACCATTGTCGGGGGTGGTAGATAGAGCATATAGGAAGGTGATCACTAATGGGAATGAGATCTACTTTTGGGGTGATGAAAATATTCTGGGACTAGATAGTGATGATGATTACATAATGTTAGGGATGTCCTAAATGTCACTGAATTGTACATCTTAAAATTGTTAAAATGGTAGATTCCAGTTATGTGTATTTCAACACGATAAGAACAGAACATAGAGGGGAGATGGCCTCTTGGAAAACAGAGTTCATGGGGGCAGCAGCAGTGGGAAGCCTCTGTGAAGTCCTGGTTTCTACGGAGGAGATGCTCACTGTGTGTACTCCCTCCTCGAGTGCCCAATCCAGGCTTCCCAGGGGCTGAGAAGGCCCAGAGTCGTGGCATTCAGTTGGCACCCCGGGATGGGAGACAACTCTGTTATAAGAACCAGGAACTCAGCCTGAGTAGATGAGAGACAGGGAGCTTGGGAAAGACTTACCTGTGACAGGAGGGGACAGCTGGCCCTCAGCTAGTGCTGGAGGGAAGGTACCACCTCCCAGAAATGGACAGAAGCTATTGTGGTTTAGACCTAAACTGTTCCCCAAAGTTCCATGTATTTGGAGGGTGATTGGATCTTGGGGGTGCTATACTCCTTAGTGAATTCACATATTGATTAGTTCATAGCTCAATGTGTTATTAGGAGGTAGAGCCTGATTGGAAGTAGGGGCTGGTTAGAGGTGGGCCTGACCCAGAGGGTGTACTCTTGTCCCCAGCTCCTCCATTCTCTCTCTGCTTCCTGGCTGCCGCGAGTTGAACAATTTTCCTCTACCAGGGCCTTCCATCATGTGTTTCTGCCTTAGAGTCATCCAACCATGGATCAAACCCACTGAAACTGTGAACCACAATAGACATTTCCTCCTTTAAATTGTGTGTCAGGTATTTGGTCCCAGCGACAGGAAAGTGACTAAGACACCAACTTGTGCCACAGACTGCATTCTTGCTTTCCCCCTCCACTCTGAGCTGTGTCACTGCAGGTGTCCTTGAAGGGGCAGCAGTGAGACCCTCCCTCGGGTCAGAGGAGCCCATTGGTAAGATGGGCTTCGGCCAAAGAGGCAGAGTCCCTGACCCACCTAGCCACTAATGACCTCTATCAGCACCTCCTCTCCACCTGTGATGGCTTGTAAATTTATGCTTTGTCTCCAACGTGCTGTATGAACTTGAGCATGTTCCTTGCCCTCTCCTGTGAATTGGTTACCCCACTGAGAGAGGCAGGGATTTGCTAAAACCCTCGTATCTCCTTCCAGGAGCAGCACTTAGCTCAGGAAAGTGGTTCTTTGCTGGTGTTCTGGAGCCAGACTGCCTGTGCTTGAATTTGCTGCCTCTTATCAGCTACAGGATCTCAGCGCTATTACTTCCTTCAAGTCCCAATCTATTCCTTGGTAAACTGGCATGACAATAATAAGATCTGCCCCAGAGGGTGACTTCAAGGATCACATGAGATGCCCCCATGCAGGGAAGCAGCAGCCGGTACTGACACGTAGTCAATGAGTGTTAGCTACTAGAATCTTATCAGCATGCACTCTTGGTTGTCCTGAGGTACATAATACCACCACAATCACTACAAATGCTGCAAACCTAAATAAAACTTCTGCAAGAGGCTGCTGTGCAGAAGGGGCAGCCTCTCATTCATAAATCCTTTGAGAAGAATCTGATCAAAATTGATTGCATTCTTCACCACAGCAGAATCTGGCCATTGGAGACCCCACTCTGTCCAGCTCTCCTGAGGCTGAGGAGGATGTTGCTGGAATAAGAGGGTGGTTTTCCAGGTGTCTGGGCACATGGCTGGATGCCTCATTCCCAGGGAGCCTGTTTCTTGATACAGAATTGATTATTCTAATCAAGGCACTTCAGTACCCAAACTGTTAAGTATAAATAGGTTAGTGCAGTGTGAAAATGTGGCTGAAAGGAATTAATTAGAGCAGGCTTTCCTGAGAGGAACCTAAAATAAGCACACGGTTAGCATGCAGACATGGCAAGAACAGAAACCCCAGGCTCTGGCTGATGTGGACACCACAAATGAGGCACCTCATGATCCCCAAAGAGATTGTTCTTCAAGATGCAATTTGGAGGTGGCTGACAAGAGCAGACACAGGGGCCAAAATGAAATCTACGCAGTCTAGGGGATGCCACACATGGGCAGGGCAATGAAACACAGTAAGGTGCCCATGGGAACTGAACCCACGTAGCACTAAGGGTACCATGGGGCTCAAGGGAATGGATCAGTGAGGATCATCTGCAAGGGGCTCCAAGGCTTCCTTCTGGGAGAAAGGCTGGGATGCCAAGGTCAGGACTGCAGTTCAATGTTGCCTTAGTCTTGAAAACTGGACACAGGAAGTGGCCTCAAGTGAAGCTGTTCAGGGAGGGCAGTATAAGAGGCAATCACTCAAAATCCCTCTCGCCACAGTCAGTGAAGTCTCCGTCCCACTGTCTTCAATTGTTAGGCAGACTCAGTGGCAAAATTTGAAAAGCATGTTGGACATAAAGGAGGCTTTTGGCATTGCCTGACTTAATCTCCCTTTCATCCTGTTATTGCTTGAATTGTGTCTCCCCGCCCCAAAATACATATGGTGGAGTCCTACCCCCCTCATACCCAAGAATGTAAATTTACTTGGAAATAGGATCACTGTATTTAAACTAATTCAGTTTAAGGTCAGACTGGAGTAGGAAAGGCCCCTAATCAAATATGACTAGTGTCCTAATACAAAAAGAGACAAAAACACACAGCGAGAAGCCTACGTGAACTTGACAGAGATTGGAGTCACTAAGCAGGCCTCATGGCTGATTCACTCTTCCCCCCAGATTCAAGCTCAACTCCCAGGACCTCAGAGTGGGACTCTATTTGGAGATGAGACCTTTAAAGAGCCAGATATGATGAAAGGAAGTCACCAGGGTGGGCCTAGTCCAGCAGGACTGGTGTCCTGAGAGGACAGTAGGATGCAGGCACACAGAGGAAGTGAGCGCACAGGGACACGCAGTGTCTACAAGCCCAGGACAGCGGCCTCAGGAGGAAATGACCTTGCCACACCTTCATCTGGGACCTACGGCCTACAGGACTGTGAAAGTTAATGCTCGCTGTTTGACACAGAGAAAGAGACATGGGAGAATACCAGGTGAGGACTGGACTTACACCGCCAAAGCCAAAGAATGCCAAACATTGTCAGAAAGCTAGGGCAGAAGAGTGGAACAGACTTCCCCTTAGTCCTCAGGAGGAACCCATCCTGCCGACACCTTGACCTCAGACTTCTGGCCTCCGGAAGTGTGAGCCCACGCATATTCCTCTTGGTTGAGCAGCCCAGCTGTGGGGCTCTGTTGTGGCAGCCCAAGCCTGCCCTCATGGGTTGGCCAGCTGAGCAGAATGGGCTGCCAGCCTTGCTCTTGAGGGCACAGAGAGGCAGGCCAGGGAAGGCCAAGCCAGAAGCCGAAGTGACCGTGAAGGGGAGGAGGAAGGTGCTTCTCTAAGAGTGGCCAAGCTAGAGTTCTCCTAGGACCTCGCTCAACCCTCACTGTCTCTCCTCCGCAGAGACCAGAGGCTCCTGGGCTTCTCCCATACTGGCAGGAAGCTGGAGGAAAATTGTGGCAGTACATTGCTCGGCCCAGTGCCTGGCAGAATGAATTCAGTACAGGAGCTGGTGTCCTGAATGGAGTACTACTCAGCCACGAAGAAGGATGAATGTGAGTCATTCATAGGAAAGTAGATGCACTTTGAGATTATAATGCTAAATGAAATAAAGCAGACATGGAAGGCTAAATATCACATGGTTTCTCTTATATGAGAAACTCAAAGTATAAATAATGTAAGGAGCAGAATAACAGACAGATGGGTGGAAACAGGGAAGTGGACTCTGTGGACATGGGAAGGGGATCTGAGGAAGAAGGAAGAAGGGAGCATGGGAGGGAAGGGAGAGTAAAGATGATCAAGATACGGTAGATTTATATACCAGTTCCCCAAGATGAATGTGATTAGTGTGTATTGCAAACATAGGCTGATAATAAAAAAATAAAATAAAAACAGAAAACGAAGGAGTTGATGTCCCTTTCCTGGGAGGTGAGAGAGACTAAGAATTGCAACCTGACCCCTCTGCACCAAAGCTCAGGAATGCCCACGACCCAGCAGCCATCAAGAGAAGCAGCCAGGGCCAGCTCGCAAAGCAGACGGCACTTCCAACCCACTGTCTACCTGGGAAGGTCTGCACAGGGCCTCCTTTCTCCTCCCAAAGCTGGATTTTTGTGTTTCAGTTTTGTAATGCTGGGGATTTGAACCCAGGACCCTGGGGAAGCTAGACCAATGCTCTACCACTGAGCCATAATCCCCAGCCCTGAAGTTGCCCTTTGACGCCTTGTAGTCTAGCTTAAAGCTCCATGTGAAGTTTGCATTCTAGAGGACCTGGGCATGGGGGAGACAGGAGGGGAGGGAGGAAAAGGAGAGAAAAGAACCAAGATGTGGTATGCATACATACCAACTCCCCATGATGAATACATTCACTGTGCACTGCGAGCACACTAAGAAAAAGTGGGGAAAGTTTGCATGCTAATATGTAATACATACACGTTTATTTAAACACAATGAGATAATCGTTATGCTTCTTATCAGTGAAAGTGAACCTTTCCCCCTAATTTTAGAGTAAAATGGGCCTTCCAAGAAGATAAACCAAAGGCTGTGAGGACTCCACTGGAGAGGCCTGGAATCCTTCCAGACTGCTGTTTAGCACTAACCAGTGCTCAATACCAACCCTTCCCCAAGGCACTGCCCTTGGGGCTCAAACCAAGGAAGTCACCGCTCACTCTGCCTCACCTCTACCCTGCCCCGGAGCTGCCACTCGCCTCTTCAGCTGGCTCCATGCCATCTCTGACAGGCCCTATGTGTGCTCCCTGCCCCTGTGAGGGCTCAGGACCTTGAGTACCTCTGCCAGGTGGTGGCCTGGTGTCTTCCACACCCCCAGTGCCTGGCAATGAGCCCTGCCTGCCACCACTTGGGACACTAGAAGCATGCCTTGAGGACCAGAGGTATTGGGTGGGATTGGCACGGCTCATTTCTTCTGCCCTTGATGTTCGCGATCGAGAATTGTTAGCTCATTCATTCCCTGGGGCATTCACTTTATGCCAGGTACTTGTAAGTGACAACAGGAAGCCGCCACAGGATCATGAGGGGAAAGATGTTATAGCACAGGATGGAAAGTGCCATGGCCAAGGTATACTTGGGACTATGAGGCCACAAAAGAGGAAGCCTATCCTCACCAGGGGAGGAGGTGCACAAGGAGGTGCCACAGAGGAAGCAATGTCTCCAGAGATCCCCCAGGAGTCTGGGGAAGGAGGAGCAGCTGAGGTGACTCCAACGGCATGTGCTCCATCAGGGGCACTGAGTTGCTGACTCGGAGTCTACTGGTCTCTTGTGCTGAGGTGAGGATCTCCATGCACTTGCACTGGGTGGGCAGGCCTGGCGTCCTGCCTGGGGTAAGTGCCTATGGGCATGTGACCCCAGCTTGTCACTGCAAGGCTCCCTTAGCCCAGGTCAAGGGCTCTGTGGGCAGAAGACAGACTGTGGCTGCCCCATTGGTGAGGCATTTCCCTCCATCCATACCCATGCCCATGGCAGGCGAGGCTGGTGAACTAGAAATGGCTTCGAAACTCATGCAAGACTGTAGGCCATGTTCCTAGAAAGTAGTCGATGTACTCTGTAACTCAACTGTTCTCTTCCCTTTGGTCAGAGTGACTGTGATTTCAGAGATATTTTACATGAATGGGGGGGGGTCCTCCAAATAGCTGAGTCAAGTCCCAAAGAGTTTTTCTTAAAGAGGGTCTCCTGGGCTCAGGCCTGCTCAGCATGTGTGCCCGTTCCATGACAGAACGGTGGAGGGCTCCAGCAGAACGTCGAGAAGCCTGGAAAGGGAGCATGAGGGCAAGAGCTGCCATCACATTGTTTGCCTTCTCCCCAAAGCCTCACAGAGCACCTGCAGACAGAAGGGAGGGTGAGGGGCTGCCTTCTGGTCTTCTGTTGAGCAGGGCCCCAGGGAAAAGTGAATGGATTTCTTTCATGGTACGGGGGAGGGGAGTAGTCCTTGCCTAGCCCAGCTTGCCTGATGCCAAATGATCATAGCAGTGCCATGATGGCAGAGATGTAGGCCACTGTCTCTAAGTCCTCAGAGTATTGCCTGGCACCTAGTAGGTGCCCAAGAGGTATTTGTCACAAGAATAAGTGCATGGGTGGATGGACAGGTAGATGGGTAGATGGGTGAGTGAATGGATGAATGGATGGGGAAGGCATTGAAGCAATACAGGGTAGCTCGGAAGACAGTAGGAGGAAGTGCAAAAAGAATGAGCTTGTGTTCTGAAGGGATCCCTGGGAGGCAGGAGAGTACCCAGGCAGCCCATGAGCAACGACTTGGTGCCAGGCAAGCACCAAGCACTTCGTGTGCAGGGACCTGTTCACCATCAGCATCTCATGCCAAGTTCATCAGAAGCTTTTGACATAAAGACTCTTCCTCCACCACCACCTCCCCATCCCCGTGACAGACTAGACAACTCAGACTCTGAGAACTAAGGCAACTTGCTCAGAACATCAGGCTACTAAGTGGCAAAGCTGCAGCCTCAGAGGCTACTGAACAGGAGATGGGAAGACGGGGAGGCAGGGCTCCTGCCCCTCAAATGCCAGCCAGAGCAGTTCCAGTGTGACCTCTTTATGGGCACCTCACCTAAGGGCCCCTGGAAAGACAGACCTGCCGCTTTTGCACTGCACTGTATGCCCACTTGGGCCTCAACCCCTGCCACACTTCCCTGGCCTGACAAGGCAGGACTTTCTGCATGCACCCCCCAACGATGCCCCTCTGGAAGTTGGGAGTATTTCCAGTGTCACTGGGTGGTTGGGAGGACATCCAGTGCCTGGCATAACCCATGGCCCAGGGTCTGGCACCTAGAAAAGATGCCTGGACCAGGCACTACCAGCATGACCCTTGAGTATTATTAATAACCAGACAGAGGGCACTAGTGCGTGTCAAATCCAGAAGGTGAGACAAGGACAGGCAGGCACAGGAAGGTGAAGTCAGTGGCCAAGAAAGGCCTGTGTGAGGGCGGGGGACAGGTCAGACCTGGTGCAGGTCCAGCTAGGCTGGCTTCTGACTCCTGGTGGCGCTGGGTCAGAGCTTCCCACCGGGAGGAGAGAGCTGGGACACTGGCACATCCCACTTCTACTGGGCCTCTGCACATAGAAGCCTGCCTGTAGCAATGGCCCCCATTCCATCTGACCCCAGTTCCCCTCCCACACCACCCAGCCTTGCACACACCTTTCCTTTCATTCGCTTCTCTCCTTTCAACTAATGTTGCAAAGCAGCTCTTCCAGGCCAGTCCTTTGGGCCACAGAGGACCCAAGACAGCCCCGTCCTCCCAGAGATGATGGCAAATAAAACTCAGCGACACAGTACTGTGACAGAGGAAGAATGGGGACTGGGGGGTCCCTGAAAAGGGACTGTCTGGCTCGACCCCAGGGGGTGCTAGTAAGGACGGACCTGGTAACACAGAGTTCCCCATGAGATGCAGGAACCTGGGTTTAAGCTGAATGTCAGCTGTCATTTCCTTCTGTGGCGGTGGCTGATCCAGGGGTGAGCAAGTGAATTAAGTGGGGGCATCAAGACCCTTCCTGGCTTTCTTGCCCAGTAGATTCGAACATGAAATTATACAGTCAGAGTCGTCATTTGCAGCCACATTAGGGACATGAAGGGAATCAATCTTTAGATGAGTGCCATGGATGGCAATAAAGATAGGCAGAAAAAAATCTGGGTGCCTGACAATTATTGACTCAGGCCTATCTTCAGACTTCCTATTGTATGAGTCAATAACTTTCCCGATTAATTTGAAAGCTGAAAAGGTAGACCACAGGAGCATTGCCAGCTGAGGAGATGCACAAAGGTCAGAGAGGTCTGACAAAGATCAGGAAAGGCTCTGCAGGGTTGGCTCATCGGCGCCATGATTTGGAAGGAGGCTGATTTTAAGATTCTGCAAAGTACCAGCCTGGCCTCCCACTAGCCTGCAGCAGCCCCTCAGCGCAGACCTGGAGCACACCTGCTCTGGTTTCAGGAGCCCCACCTACTGTCCCAAGGCCCACACCATGTGTCTCCACAACAGGTAACATCTCCTGGACCCTCTTGGCCCTCAGGACTGCAGGGCCTAGCTCCCCACGGTCCAGTCCCTCCTTCTTCACTGTGGCAGGGGCCGCAGTTGGAGCACCACAGGACTTGTTTGGTGAAGCAGTAGAAGTGATGCTAGGAGTGTCAGACAAGTGGTAGGGGTTGACACTGAAGCCAGCCAGAGGGATCTGCGAATGCTCCAGAATGTGAGCTGGGGGTCTTGCATTTGATGTGGAAGAAAAAGGGAATCTTAAAGACATAATTTCTGGACACTGGTTCAGATGGGGTTCAAATAGTGGTACCAATCTGGTTACCCATCTCAAGAGGTCAAATGCCAAGGGAAGTCCTTGGAGCAGTCAGCGGGTACTTAGGTAAAGTGAGCAGGCACATGTGCTAAGTGAGTCCCCAGTGATTCCTGGCATGAAGCTGCCTACCATTTTCTGCATTTGCCTGAAACTCACCCATGATGAGGCTTGCAATCCTGAGGCCTAAGTGGGCATTAGGTAGAGGGGACTGCTTTAAAAAATCGAGGTGAGTTCAAGTAAAATAAAATCAAACATTCAAAAGATATACTTCAGTGGCATTTTGTAAATCACAATGCTGTGCAGCCACCATCCCTGCCTGGTCCCAAAACATTCCCATCTCACAAAAGGGCATCCTGTACCCACAAGCAGTCGCTCACCATACCGTCCTCCAGCCCTTGGCAACCACTAAGCTGCTTTCTGTCTCTATGGACTTGCCTATTCCAGACATTTCATGTAAGTAGAATCATGTAACAGTGGCCTTTGTATCCACATTGCTTCACTTAGCATACTGTTTTGAGTTTCACCCATGCTGTAGTATATATTTTCGCTTCACTCCTTTTTATAGTTAAGTAGTATTCCACTGTGGAAATATCATATTTTGTTTATCCCTTCATCAGCTGAAGGCCCTTTGGGTTGTTTCCATCTTTTGGTTATCATGAATAGTGTTGCTATGGACCTTGACGTTTTTGTTTGAACATATTTAACTCTTTTGGATCTACACTTAGGGGTGGACTTCCTGGATCACATGGTATTTCTATGCTTGATTTTTTTTAAGAAGGCATCAAAGCATTTTTTATTAGTATATGTTTGTGATACATAATAATTACATTTATCATGGGGGAGTGGTACATATACATATGTCATCTTGATCATTTTCACTTACCCTTGCTCTCTATGCCCTCACATCTTCCCCCCAGATCCCTTTCCTCTCTCTACAAAATCTCCCACCCTGTTACCTATCATCTCTCTTTTTTTTGCTCCTTAAATTATTTATATTTGGGTCTCTAATATTAAAGAAAGCATGTTATGTTTAACCATCTGCATCTGGTTTATTTCACTTAGCACTATGGTCTCAAGGTACAGCATCTGTTTTCCTACAAATGACTTAACTTTACCCTTCTTTATGGCTGAGTAGTAGTCTATAGTGTGTATATACCACATTTTCTTCATCCATTCATTTGTTGATAGGCATATAGTTCACTTCTATACTTTACCTATTGTGAATTGTGCCACTGTAAATATGGGTATGCATGGATCACTGTGATTGGGAAAATACTCAACCAAAGTGTTTTGTGAGTGCTGCCTTGGTATAAAGGCCTGCAGAACGTGTGGTTATGCCTACTGTGGTGCCCAGGGAGCAGGGCCCAGAGCCTTAGGAACTGTACCCTGCAGGTTCCACATGCCCCACCCTAGAGTAGGCTCCTGAGCTGCACCTGAAGAAATCCAGTCCCCAAGGCGTTAGCCCAGAGCCTGGTCTCCAAATCCCACAGAGGCACCCTGAGACAGGGAGCTGATGCTCCAGAGTGGTGAGTCAGCCTTACTTGCTCATCTCCCTCCAACCCCCAACCAGGGCAGGCACACTTGTCAAGGACTGAGCCCCTGCTCCAGGTCCCATGGAGGAGGGACAGCTACTCTGAGCCCCCATGCTTGATTGAGATCCTGCCCTTTGGATGGTTCTGGTAGCCTCTTCTCCTTGGGGCCAAACCGTGTCCCAGGGCCACTGAGTCAGGACACAGTGCACACAGTTACTGCATGCCTTCCTTGTGGCAGGCCCTGGGCTAGGAGCTAAGCATTAGTGAGGCCAATGCATTCACTCAGGCATTGACTCACCCTCTATGTGTGGCCAGCCTACCACATGCCAGGGCTACATCGTAGGGATATCACCCAGAATGGGCTGGTATGATCTCACCACATTCTGGAGGGAGGTACACGCAAAAATAAAAACAAACAGCACTTCACACCCACTAGGATGCCTATAATCAGAATGACAAATACTATAACAAGCATTGGCAAGGGGGCAGAGAAATTGAAACCTGTTTGTGTTTCTGGTGGGAAGGTAAAAGAGGACAGCCACTATGGAAAGCAGTTTGGTGGTTGTTCAAAAAATTAAACATTGAATCAGCATTTGACCCAGCCCCTCCACTGCGAGGTATATACCCAAAGTAACTGAAAACATGTTCATACCAGAGCTTATATGCCCATGCTCATAGACGTGGCATTCACCATAGAATAGGCAAGAGGTAAAAAGGATCCAAATATCCATCCACTGGAGTCTGGACAAATAAAATGTGCTCTAGCCATCAATGGAATATTATTCATCTCTAAAAATAAACGAACTGTTAACACATACGACAATTTGGATGAACCTTAAAAACATCACACGAAGTAGATGAGGCCAGACACAAAAGACAATGTGTTATACAATTTTATTTATGTGTAATGTCCAGAATAGGCAAACCCATAGAAAAAGAAGGCGGATTAATGGTTGTGAGGGACCAGGGTAGGGAAGGATGTAGAGTGATTTCTTGATGAGCGTGTGGTCTCCTTTTGGGGTGATGAAAATGTTTTGGAATTAGAAAGAGGTGGTGGTCACGCAGCTTGTGAAGGTACTAAATGCCACTGAAATGTACATTTTGAAATGGTTAATTTTACATTGGGTGAATTTCATTTCAATAGAAAGCAAATATGCAGCTTGATTTTGACAGTCAGCAGTGCTATGTAGACACTGGAAGAGAAAAATCAAAGTAAGATGACAGTGAGTTTTACCCTGGAAGGTCAATAAAGGCTCTCCAAGGAGGGGACAGTCAAGCTGAGACTTGGAAGCAATGAGCTAGTCATGTAAAGAGCTGAGAGAAGAGCGCTGCAGGTCAACAGGATGCAAAAGACTTGGGTGCAATCTTCGTGGCCCCCTGGGAGACAGATGTGCTGAGAGACAGCAGAATAACCACTCCAAGAGGGATAGGCACACAGCACATGGGAAACCACAGGAGGGCACTGGGCCCTGCATGCTTGAGCTTTTGGGGTCAGGAAAGGATCCCGTGATCCCAGAGTCAGGTCTTGAAGAACGGATGAGAGCTAGTCCAGGAAAGAAAAGAAAGGGGGAAGCCATGAATGCTTGAATCTCAGTGATGAGATCACCTTGTCCATTCCCCTCAATGCATGATTGGGGAGACTGAGGCCTGGAGCAAGGCTGGAGTAAGGCATGTGGCGCAAAAGCCACACAGCAGGATATCAGGAAGTGTTTGGGCACTGGATTCAGAGAGAATGGAGTTTGAACCCCGGCCTCACTACCCAGTTGCTGTACGATCCTGCACAAGATTTTCCGTGCCTGGGCTTTGGTCTCCCCATCTGTAAACTGGGAATAATCATGTGACCTCTCAGAGTCTCAATGGTTATTTGAGGTTATGTAATGTGGAAGTGGGGAAGTTGAACTATCTATGATATCCGTTCCCTAGTCCACAGCCCAGGCCAGTTGACCAAGTGGCCTTTGTACCCTCAGCATCTGAACAGCCTAGCAGAACAGTACCCTCTGGAGAGGCAAATGGCCACTGCACATCTCATGCCAGGCATATTCTAAAGGGGGCCCATGATAGTGGACACCAATCATTAGAGGGAACATTGCAGAGAAAAATAAGCCACTTGTCTACCCATCAATATCCCTTTCAGAATCAAGGCCTGTTCCGGGTCAACATCAGTGGAGCAAGACAGAGAGCTGAAATTCACCGTTCTGTTTTCTTTTGAGAGACATGCAATGCTCTTTTTCTGTGCAAAGAAAAACAGAACAACCCATGCCATTGTTCTAACACCCATTTGAGCGCTATGGGTGGGAGCAGTTCTCTCCCACTCCAACCCCCAAGGTTGACTCCCTTACAGTCCCAGCGCTGGACAAGCTCCAGCTATGCTTGCCAGAGAAAATGCAGGGAGTTCCATTATGTTTGTTTTTCAGGTAAACAACAAATAATCATGTAGTGTATGTTCCAAAGATTGCATGGAACATACTTATACCACAAAACAATGCATTGTTTAGCTGATGTTCAAATTCAACTGGGCATCCTGTATCTTTATTTGCTAAAACTGGAAACTGTAGCACCAGCCAAACCAGGCAGGAGTTAGACAGTCGCCTGGCCACAAATCTGGGTTACTAGGCAAATTGCAGGGGGGACAGAGCCTGTCTGAGCTCAGCCAGTTCTGTCTTGACCTCCAGAAGCAGCCATGTTGTGGCCAGTGCCGAAATCGGGAGGCAGCCAAGCCCACTGACTCCTGCCGGTTCCGGGCCTTGAAGGCAGCTGCAAGGAGTCCTTTCCTCGCCACACCCAATTCTAAAAGTAGCTGGCCTTGCGGCTGGGTATTTTCTGAAGCACAGCCCTGGACTGGTAGCCCTGCCATCCTCTCAGTGTCACCAGCAGCCTGCAATAAGCGCTACCTGGTTTGGGAAGCACTTCCAGCCAAGCAAAGCCTTGCAACCGTAGCTCACCCACATTTTCTCCAGAGTGCACAGCGTACCTCAGCCTGTCTGTGGGTACCAGAGAGCTATGGGGTGAGGAGCAAGGAAGAGGCCGCCTCTGTCCTGGATGCAGCTGGAAATCTGCCATGTACCAAGGAACACCCCTGTGTCCGGCACCTTGGCAGAGTCATCCTGTTCTGGCCTCAGAATGACCCCAGTGCTCTTCAGATCTCCCCATTTTATAGATGCTCACAAGCATAAACTAGGAAGGAGGTGTAGGTTTCAACCCAGATTTCTCAAAGTCCAGGAAATGGAAAGTGCCCAGGGGACACGCTGGGGGCTGTGGGGCAGGGAGGTGTCTCCTATCCGGTGGAAGGAGGTACAGACAGCTGCCTTTTCAGAACTGGAGGACCCAAGTGGAAAGGGAGGTGGATGTGCTAGAGGACAGCAGTGCTAGAAGAGTGCCGGGGTCGTGAGGACAAGAAGATTTGTTTTCCCATGTCATTCAGACCTTTGTCATCAGGGGATACTGCTTCCTCTTCTGTGGCCCTGCACTGGAGAACTGTTACAGCCCCCCAGGTGGAGACGCCCAGTTAGGTCGAGTACCGGGCTTCCTTCATTCATCTATTTGTTTCTTTGGCAACAAACACTTCCCAAGCACCTTCCCAGCCTTGAGGCCTCATGTTAGCTGTGGATGAGTGTGGCCATCATCAAGAAATCAAATAATAACAAGTGCTGGAGAGACTGTGGGGGGAAAAGAGCTCTTCTGCACTGTTGGCGGAATGTAAACTAGTACAACCACTGTGGAAATCAGTGTGGAGATTCCTTTAAAAACTAAAACTAGAAATTCCGTTTGATCCAACTCTTTTCCTTCTAGGTACCTTCCGAAGAGAATTATGACATCATATTACAGTGACATATGCACACCCATGTTTATAGCAGCATAATTTATAATAGCTAAACCTTGAAAGAGGCCTATATGCCTATCAACAGATGAATGGATAAAGAAAATGTAGTGTTTACACATCATGGAGTACTACTCTGCCATGAAGGATAAACTTGAGTCATTTGTAGGAAAATGGATGTACCTCGAGACCATAATGGTAAGTGAAATAAATCAGCACACAAGCTAAAATATCTCGTGCTTTCTCTTATATGAGAAACTCAAAGTATAAATAAATAAAAGAACAAAATAAAATATAATAGGAAACAGGGAGACAGATCTTTTGCAAAAGGGAAGGAGACCAAGAGATGGAGAGAGGGCGAGGGAGAGAAGCGGAAGGGAATGAACCAAAAGAATGAAAATGTGTTATGCACATGTACCAACTCCCCACAAGTAATGTAATTATTATGGACTGCAAACATGGACTAATAAAGATAAAAATTGAAAAAGACCCCATGTTGATACGAATGCCATGGGGGCCCCCACTACGTATCTTCCAGGGCCTGGCTATCTCTCTGGCCACTCTCGCAGGCTCTGTGCCTGTGGAGCAGTGCAGGAGGGGTGCTCACAAGCCAGCACTGGGCACACCGTCAGGTGGGCTAGCCATCAGCCCTCCTGGACAGTGGGGATGCAGGGCCTTGATAGGTGGCAACACAAAGGGAGCAGGTCTCTATTCCAGAATTCTCTGGGACAGGCCAGCTCCCGAGGGAGTGTCTTGCTCCCTGCAGACCTGGCTCCGCAGGAAGTCTCGGCTGGGCTCCTGGCAGTCACCACCCTCAGGGCCCCCACCCACACGACGGTCAGCAGAGAGCTCTGGCCCTCCCAGGCTGGGGCTTGTGCCAGACTGGCTCTTTCCCTACACCCAAAGTGTGGCAGGGATCCCCAAGCCCTCAGCCATTCCAGCAGCACTCAAGGTTCCATGTCCCTCTGTCCCCTGGACTGCAGACTTTGCTACCTGCCCATTGGCCCAACTGGTCACATGCTGAGCTGCCAGCCCTACAGAGCCACCCCTGTGCACAGGTCCTCGTAACCCTCACCCTCCAGCCTCCAGTTCCACTTTGCAGTTGCCCCTTCCTTGCCCCACAAAGGTGCCTGCCTCAGTCACAGCTGGCTTCTCTTCCTGTCCCCTCTCTCTCAGCCAGCAGAGAGAATAGAAGTCCCTCCTGCCACCCTCCCTGCCCTTCCCTCCTCTTCCCGCTGTCCACTCTGCCCTTTGCTGCCATGGAGGCAAGGATCCGGTGCCTCTGAAACAGTTTCCCTGTGGGAACCATGGCAGGGCCAGTCAACCACCAGCACGGTGCTGATTCAATGCAACATGTGAGGCATCAGAGCCCCTGCTGGGGGCTGGCACAGTGTTAGGGGCTGCTGTTAGAGCAGGGAGCAGACAGCTAAGATTCCTGTCCTGAGGGATCCACCGTTCTAGGGGGTAAAGCAAGACATAGCAGACCTTGCCCTTTGTGTGCAGACGAGGCTTCGTTCATTCACTCGGGCGTGTGTTGGTTTCTCGAGCCACTTCTGACCCTCCCCAACCTGGGTCCCAAATTCCGCTGGGCACACTAAAGCGGGGAGAAAAGATTCACCAATTGCAGCTCCAGCCCTCAAGGAGTTCCCAGCCCCGTGGAGAGTGAGACGTTAAAACCTATAATTAGACTGGTAGCCAGAAGGCTGTGCCAGAGGCGTGACTGAGGGCACAGAGGACAGCACTGTTTGAGCAGAGGGCAGGAGCAGAGAAGGGCACGAAACCTCACATGTGTTTGTTGACACCACCACCGCCTCCGCTGGTCTCCAGCCCGAGCTGGAGTCTGGCTTGCTGTCCTGTGCAGTCTCCAGCTCGGGCTGAATCACTGGGCTGGGCGTGGGAGGAGGCTGCCAGTTTAAACACAGCATGCCTGGTGACGTCTGAGTTACAAGCAGTAAATCATTCGGGGCTAAATATAGCCCAAATATCACATGAGACATAGTTATACTAACAAATGAACTGCTTACATGAAAGTCAAAAGTAACTGGGTACCCTCAGGCTTTCTAGCAACTTTGGGGGTGGGGCGTGGGATAGGGCTGAGGTGAACATGTCTGAGAAGAGCAAGGCTCCGTGAGTGAGCTTCCCCAGGAGACAGCCTCAGAGGGTGCAGGCCTGACAGCAGCTCAGGGCTCCTGGGAGCGGGCGTGGCCCCCAGGAACTACATGGGGAAGCCAAATTCCCTCTGGGTGGCACTCTCCATCCTTGTGCCTTGTCATCTTTTCCTTCCTGAGGACAACCTGGGGAACACCCGTCAGGCTGTTGCAACCAGCGCTGGCCTTGAGGGACAGCAGGGCAAAGTGGCAAGTCCAGTTGAGGAAGCAGTGACCTGCGCTTTTCCCACTCTGGGGCTTCTTGGTGCAGGGCCTGGCGTCTACAAGCCATAGCTCTGGCCACCACAGCCCAGGCCCAACGACAGTCTCCACCCTCCGGATTCACCAAAAACGGGGAAAAGGGGGCACCACGTTCATCAGTCAGAACCACGGGAATGGATTGTGCAAAGCCCGAACACAGCACACAAGGTCTACACAGCCCCATAAAACCAGAACTTAGCTCAGCCTAAATAAACACACTAACCACCGTAAATAGGAAGTAAATGTCAAACTAGCAATGATTTGGTTTGCTTTCTTGTAAATTAGAGGCATTTGGGGAAAATTATTTTTAAAGGCTAAAACTCTCCTGAAAACAGGCAACCCCCATGAAGGGTCGAGTCAGTGCTGTCTTTTTCATGTCCATAAATTTCCTGCAGGAATCAGAGGCTTTGAAACAGAAATGAATGCAAAAAAACCAAGAGGCAGCTGCTGGGCGTGGGCTGGGTGATAGCAACACGGGTGCTGATAAAACTCACTCTCTGCAAAACACATCTGCAAACCAGGGTCGCAGCACTGCAAGGACAAAGAGGGAGAGTCTGGAATCCGTCTGTCCTGGGCTCAAGTTTCTGTGCTACTTAAGAGCCACGGGGTTCTGGGAAGGTCCCCAAATATCTCTGAACTTCTGTTTCCTCATCTCTGAAATGCATATAACGACCATACTCGTCTAGCAAGACAGTTGTAAGAATTCAGTAAGATTCAATGGGAAGATAGGATATGTTCAGTGGCCAGGAAATAGTCCTGGCAAGATGGGAGCTTTATAAGGAGCCCCGAGACTTCCAGGCATGAGAATTTTAGGGCATTTTGCTCTCACAACGATCACTCTTCACTGAGATGGATTTATCACAACGGGTTTCCCAACAATGGCTGCCACAGCTGGAACAACCCAGATGCAGCCCACGTGGGCACTGCATGTACCGTTTCCTTTCTGACTGATGGCATTTGCAAGACAGAGGATGCTGAATGGATGGCATGGGGTAGACAGAGGGGGAGCAGGGGCTGATCTGTTAACGTTCCTGTCCCAAGGTTGTGCTGGCCAGCTGGGTGGATGTGCAGAAAGCCAGAGCTGCTACGACAGTCACGGTGTGTGAGATGCCTTGGCCTTGAGAAAGGAGGTGGGGGAGCAGAAAACGTGAGACTTGCTCCTTCTCCCACAGTAGCCTTTTCAAATTCACAGCCAGCCCTCACTGCCCAGGTGACGGTGTGTGAGATGCCTTGGCCTTGAGAAAGGAGGTGGGGGAGCAGAAAACGTGAGACTTGCTCCTTCTCCCACAGTAGCCTTTTCAAATTCACAGCCAGCCCTCACTGCCCAGGTGACAGAGGAGACCGGGAACCAAGCACTCACCGGGGCCTCCCTCCTGCAGGTCTGGTGCTAGAGCATGCTGGGGCATGTGTGGAAACTGCGGGGCTTGTCTGTTTCTGAGAGGAGACCAGAAAGCCTTGGCGTAAAGTACTTTCAGGGCTCCTGAAATGAAGCACCACAAAACGAGGGCTTAAAACAGGTAACATTTTTGTCTCGCAGTTCTAGATGTAGAAGTCTGAAATCATGGCGATGGCAGTATCCCTTGGGGCACTAGGGGAGGACCCTTCCTTGCCTCTTCCAGCTTCTGGTGGCCCCAGGTGCTCCCTGGCTTCTGGCCATATTGCACTAGTCTCTACCTCCATCTTCGCACAGCCTTCTACTCTCTGGCACTTCCCTTTGTCCTCTCCCCTTCTTATAAGAATACTGGTCTGTGGATACAGGGCCATCCTAAGTCCAGGAAGATTTCAACTCAGCGTCCTTCACTAATTCCATCTGTAAATAAGGTCACGTTCTGAGGTTCCGAGGTGGACTTGAAATTTGAGGGGGGCCTCAACCCACTCCTCTCCTAACACTGTGGTAATGTGGGCATTTCAGAAACGGCCTTTGTTAGGTATGGTTATGGTTGAACACGGCCTGAGTGCATTCCCAAGGGTTCACGAACTGGAAGCTCGGTCCTCAGTATGGCAACGATGGGAAGTAGTGGAACCTTTAAGAGGTGGGGTTTAGTGCAAGGTGGTTAGGTCACTGGGGGCACTGTCCTCAGACAGGATTCATGTAGTTCTCAGAGGACCCCAGTTTGTTCTCACAAGAGGATTCTGGCTTCTTGTCTTGTCATGTGATCACTCTCCCACACATCCCTGCTGTGGGGTCATCCACCATTAGGTCCTCATCAGAAGCCCAACCTGAACTTTCACCTTCAAAAACTGGGAGCTAAATAAATATCTTTTCTTTATAAAGTACCCTGCCTCAACTATTTTGTTCTAGTGGCTAAAAATAGACTAATATCAATACTATTTATGAGGATACTGTTGATTGAGAAAAATAAGCCTCTAAGTGGCTTCGTTTGTTAATAAACTCCCCTCCAAAGGGATAACCACAGAAACACCCTTCTTACTCACTGCTGTCTCCCAAACACTTCCAGGTATATAGTGAGTGCTCATTAAATAATCGCTGGATGAATGAATACAATGACCTCCACTAATGGCCCAACAGACTTGCCCTTAGGCTGAGAGAAGCTGGCTCTTCCTTAGTACAAAGAATGCAATGCATTTTTCAGTCAAATGTGACACACATAAAAGCAGTCTAAACTGAGCTCTTCAGGTCTGCCCTGCCCACTTCTGGGCAATCCTAAAGTACTTCCTCACACACCATTGCACCCTACAGCCCCAGGGAGCCACATAGATGCCCTTGTTGCATGTCAAAAATGAAAGATGAGGTGCTTAATCTTGATTGTCAGTTTAACTGGCTTGAGAGATGCCCAGGAGATTAGTAAAACACACTTCTGAATATTTCTGGGTGGGTCATGGTGTGACCTTGGAGACAATATCTGGCCTCTGGCTCCTTCCTCTCTGATTCTTCCCCTGCTCTCTGCTTCCCAGATTCCATGAGTTGAGCAACTTTCCTCCGCCACACCATTCCACCGTGGTGTTCTGCCTTGGAGCCAAGTGATCATGGACTAAAACCTCTGAAGCCATGAGCCAAAATAAATCTCTGGTCCTTTAAGTTATGTATGTCAGGTATTTTGTCCCAGCAAAGGAAAGCTGGCTAATATCAAAGAAAAATGGGAGTCTTAAGTGATGGTGATACTTTAGACACAGCACCAAAGAATCGACAACATCCCTAATTTAAATCCATCAGATTAAAGGGTGTTTTATTCTACTCCACAAGCACTTGCGGAAAGTCAGCCTACACGGTATATTCTAATAGAGAAAGCAATTGTTAGCTTGCAAGCTGGGGTAGTGAAAATGGCTTGAGAGTGAAGAAAGAACCTTTCAATTCAAGGGACCCCATTGTTTTCAGGATGCATATTTTGTTCTCTTTGATTTCCAAAAGGGAAGTCTAAAACTTGAAGAGATATTTTTATAATTGTGAAGAGGAAAAAGAAAAGCCAAAAAAGCTCTATCTCTAACTGGACCAAACTGAAGGGCTGGGCTTCTAGGGATACCATTTCAAAAGAGATTTTGCTCTACCCAGGTTAACCAACTAGTAGCAGTTGCCTGTTACCTTCAGGATAGGGTAGACTCTAAGGTATCACTCTTTCACAGTTATAACCATCTTCTATCTCACTGTTAATAATTGAATTGTGTCTCCCCAAAAGATGTTGAAGTCTTAACCTCAGTGTATGTTCATGTGGCCTTTTGGGTTTTTTTGTTTTGTTTTGTTTTGTTTTGAGACAGGATCTCTCCATAGTTCTGGCTGAACTTGAGCTCGCTATGTAGTCCAGTCTGGCCTCGAACTTGTGGCAATTCTCCTGCCTCTGCCTCCTGAGTGCTAGGATTACAGGCATGCACCACCACACTCAGCTGTGCATGTGACCTTATTTGGAAAAAAGCTCTTTTTGGATGCTCAAATTAAAATGAGGTCATTAGGGTGGACACTAATCCAATATGACTCAAAAAGGGGAAATCTGAACAGAGAAAGAAGCTCAAAAAGGGAGACATCTGAACAGAGAAACAGACAGTCACATAGGGAGACTGTCGTGTGAAGATAGGAATTATGCCACTATAAACTGAGGAAGTATCAGAAGCAAGAAGGAAGGCTTTCTGAGGGAATGTGGCCCTGCCAACACCTTGATCTCCAACTTCAAGCCTCCAGAACTGTGAGATGCTTAATTTCTGTTACTTAAGCTACCCTGTTTGGGGAACTTCATTGCAGTAGCCCAGATAACTAATGCACACACCTTCCATTCCAATCCTTCATCCCACTCCCAATCCTATAAACTCACTGCTCTGCTCCTTAAATATTTCCTGCATACTCAGCACTGTGCTTTTCTTAGGGTGACCATACATCTGAGTTTATGGGGGACAGCCTCCACTTATGCCCGATGTCCCAACAATATATGGCTTGAACCATATAGTCTGTGGTTACTGTAGTTTTCTTTTTCTTTCTCCTCAGTTTTAGGTATTGAACCTAGGACCTTGTACATTCTAGGAAAGCACTCTACCATTAAGCTACAGCCTTAGCCATTCTTACTTTTTTTATTTTGAGACAAGGTCTCACTAAATTCCAAGTTGGCCTCAAACTTATGATTCTCCTGCCTCAGCCTCTCAAGTAGCTGGAAGTGTAGACATGGCTTTTGTCTGTGCTAACTTCAGTTTAGAACCATCCTCCCTTCCTTTTCCACCTGCTCATTGGTCAAAGCCCATCCTAAACATCACTGTTGCTATGAAACATACACTACCTAGCTAGAGAGTTCATTGGTCCACCCTCTGAGCTCATGGCATTGTATATATCTCCAGCCTATAGCACTGATCATGGTAGATCAAATGTTCCTTTCTCAGGGATGTCCTCTGAACTCCTCATTAGCCCAAGGCCCTGGTCACTGCTCTCATTGTACCTGGACTCTCCTCCCTTCTTAGTCTGTGGTCTAAGCTCTAATGAGCTACTTGAGGAAGTTTGTATCCTACCAGTGACAGTGGAAGCATGTCTGTTTCCCAAAACACAATACAAATGTGTCAAATTTGAATGGAGAAACATAATAGACATTTGTTTAGATGCTTACCCTCAGAATAAAGCAGTCATCTGTTGCTTGTCTTGGTTATGTCTTAATCCTGTCTGTGCCCACTTTAGCACATGATACTGTGTCTAGAACGTCAAAGGCATTCAATGTCTGTTTATTGAGATGATATTTATTTCAGTTGCTGAAGACCACTAAGAGTTCAAAAAAAAAAAAAGGGTACTATACTTACTATACTTCCTCCCTCCCCAAAGGGGTTCCATGCAATATTGAGATCCTCCTGGAGAATAAACACAACTAGAACAATAACAAGCCTCAGAGTGACTTCTACCTAGATAGAGAGGTGGCATAATTACAGGTTGTCTGCTGTCCAACAATTGCTGCAGAATGGAGGAAAGTGTAGGAAATGGTCCATTTCCACCTCCAGTCCAGATGACTTCAGGCAAGAGCTGTTAGAGAAATGCATGACTAATGATGGGAAAGGAGTCCCAGGAGCTACTTTTATTTAAAAGGGCCACATAGCAGACCTTCAAAATCATATCTTTAAAAAACAGAGAAGTAAAGTGTAGTTACACTTATTGCAAATAGGGAGGGGTGGGTGAATGGAAGGGAGGGGAGGGGAAGGGGGGAAGAGGGGGGAAAACCAAGATGTATCATGTACAGGTACAAAATAACCATGTTGATTATGATCATTATGTATGCAATGTACCAATACATGTTCTTGGTAAAAAATAATAAAAAAATTAAAATAAAAAAAACAGATAAGTGGGTTTTTTTGAGCAACATCTCCCTTACTCCCCAGCCCATGATAACCACCATTCTACTCTGTCCTTTCCTGAGTTCAACTTTTTCAGATTCCACTTATGAGTGACATCATGCAATATTTGTCTGTGTCTGGCTTTCTTCGATTAACATAATGATCTCCAGTTCCATCCATTTCCACAAATGACAGGATTTCATTTTTAAGGAATGAATAGTATTCCATTATATATAAATTGTACACAAAGTTATACCCATTTTTTCAGTGCTGGGAGTCCAACCCAGGGCCTCATGCATACCTTTTAAAGAGAGAAGTGTGCTGACTAGGAGGGTGTTCTATCATTGAAAGCTGGGGCTCTAGTTCCAGCTCTATGGCTTACAGCACAGAACTATTCACAGTCTCTCTGAAACTTGGTTTCCTTGTCTGTAGAAGAGGTATAATCACACTATTTATTTGTCTTCTAGGGCTATTGTGTGGACCAAATAAGAAGAGGGATTGAAAGTGTTTTGCAAACTTGAAAATACCAGAGGTACTAGGGGCTGCTCAAAGTGGCCTTTCCAATAAACTCAGACAAAAAGCAAAAAGAAAAAAATGTGGCATTTACATTAGGATGGACACCCAGGTCAATGGAATAGAACAGAAAATCTGGAAATAAAACCTCACATTTATGTTCAGTCAATTTCTGACAAAGATGTCAAGACAGTTAAATACAAGAAAAACAGTTTTTTTCAACAAACAGTACTTATACATTTAATATTCATGTGCAAAATATGAAGTTAGACCTCTACCTCACATAGATGCAAGAAGTAACTCATAGGAGATTATAGACCTACATGTAAGAGCTAAGACTATAAAACTCCTCAAAGAAACCATAGTAAATCTGCATGACCATGGATTTGACAACGGTTTCTCGAATGTGGCACTAGAAGGAAAAAGATGAAATAAGACAATAGATAAACTGGACTTCATCAAGATGAAAAACTTACATGAGTCAGCAGAAACCATCCACAAAGTGAAAATACAGCACACAGAATGAGAGAAAACTTTTGCAAGTAATATATCTGATAATAGACTTGTATCCAAAATACAAAAAGAATTCTTAAAACTAAAAAATTGAAAGACAAATTACCTAGTTTAACAAAATGGGAAAATATTTCATCAAACTTTTCTCCAAAGATGACATGCAAGTGGCTAGTAAGCAAATGAAAATATGCTCATCTTCATTCATCATTAAGATATGCAAAACAAAACCACAATGAGGTGCTATTTCATATGCACTAGAATTGCTATACACTGAGACTTAAGAAAACAACAGAAAACCTTGGAAGCGAGGGAGGAGATCTTGTGAGTCAGCATTTATTCCGAATGGCTTTAGTTTGATTTGTAACCAAACTAGGCGGCAATTCTCTCACCATGTTGCTTCTGGACTAGGCCTCAGTGTCCTCCAGCCACACCTAATTTTGGCTAGCGATGACGAAGGCAAACAGGGCGGGCCCTTGGGAACATTGTGATGTCATCACAATAAGCCCCTGAGTCCAAGGATCCCTGGGACAAACTGGGTTTCCCTCTGTGTGTGAATGTTTTCATGTCCCGTTACTTGCCTCGAGTTTACATCTAACATCTGGAAAAACAGAACCTGCGACTGTCCTGGCCTCCGCACGGAGGCCCTCACTCAACATTGAGTTCCTTGGGAAAGCGGAAGTGAAACAGCAGCGGAAGTAAGCAGTCCGGCGCTCACCTACGTGGGAAAACAAGTCCAGGTTGACGGCCGCAGTGTTCAGGAGCCCGGAGAGGAGGTGGGAGAAACTGTGGTCCCTTCGGCCCACGAAGATAATGCTCCTTCTGTCTGGATACAGCACCTAGACCTCCTCCTTCCAGGTAGGCACTCCGTGTCCCACCCCTGTGGCACTGGGTTCCATCTTCTCCTGGTGGGTGCTTTACCCGGGTTCCACTCAAGCTCTTGCTGAGTCGCACATCCTTGGTATGTGTAGGGCAAACCTCCCCATCCTTGCTTCTTTAAGGCCCTGGACCTCTTAGAAAACAAACAAGCAAGCAACAAAGAGATCGACAGACCTGGGCTGCCTTAGAACCTTAACTGAGGCTACTTCCCCACCACCTTCACATCAAGTTTATTGAACTATAAATTATCTGCAATGAAATTCACCCGTGTCATATTTCTAGCTTAATGAATTTGATCAATTGTATACAGTTGCACAATTATCATGACCATCAAGATATAGAATATTTCCATCACTCCCAAAACACCTCTTATTCCCCTTGGGAATCAATTCCCTCCCACACCTCTGGGTTGACTTTTGATCCAAATCTCACAAATCTGCTTTCAATCCCTGTAGTTTTATTTCCAAAACGTATGGAGGGGCCAGGGCATAGCTCAGTGGCAGAGCACTTGCCTAGCATGCTGAGGCCCTGGGTTTCATCCCAGCACTATGACAGTGAAAACAAGCAAAAATATAATACAAATGGAATTCTAGGGTCTGTAATATTTTGTGTGTAGTTTTTTTGTGTGTGTGTGTGCCGCTGATCAAACTCAGGGCCTTGTGCTTGCAAGGCAAGCACTCTAACCACTGAGCTAAAACCCCAGTCCTGTGTGTAGTTTATTTCACTTAGCATGACATTTTTGAGAGTCATTCATGTTGTAGCTTGGCTCAGTAGTTCTTCCTTTTTATTGCTGAGTAACATTCTATTGTATGTATAGATCACCACTTGTTTAGCCATTAACTAGTAATGAAATCTGAGCTGTTTACTTTTCTGACTATTATAATTGCAAGACTGCTATGAATATTTGAATATAAGTCTTTTTGTCAATACAAGTTTCCATGTCTCTTGGATATGTACCTCGAAGTGGTATTGCTGGGCTATGTGTACGCTGAGCTTTATAATTCACTGCCAAGCCATTTTCAAAGTAGCTGCACCATTCTGCTGCGGCTGTAAATATGGGATGGGGTGGGGAGAGGGAGGTAGGAACAGTTGCTTTGCTGTTCTCTTTAGAGCGAGTCTTCTACTTTCCTTGTTTATTCTTCACAACAAGCTATTGCAGTAGATACTAATAGCCTCATATCACAGACCGCAGTCGAGGAAATGGAGGCTTGGAGAGATGTACTTGCCCAGAGCCACACCTATCAAGTAGAAGAGCTAGGATTTGAACCCCGGGGCTTGCAGGCCAGTTTCCAGGGGCTCAGCCCCTGCCTTCTTCCACTTCTCTCCCCAGTGACGTCGTGGCAGCTCTGGAATGCTGCCACCTGGTTCCATTTAGCCTTGCCGGGTGAGGACACAACATCCCTGGGAAGTGGCATGTGACCCCTTTTTCAGAGAGAGTAGCCAGTGATCAGAGAGGCAAAGCAGCTCTTCCAAGGTCAGCAGCTTGCCTGTGGGATTGCTGGGACCTAATTCCAAGTGTGTTCTGCTGGGGCATGGTGTTTCACTGTTACTTTCTGAACTTTTCATTTCTTACCGCTTTTTTCTTCTGCATCCTCCTTCCTCCCTAAGGGCTCCCCCCACTTTTCCTCCACCTTCCCACACTTGGGTCTTAGGACCCAGGGAGAGGGAACTAAGAGAGGGGCACACAGGGCCCAAGTAGTGAGTGTGTTAAGGCTGAGGAGCAGGCACCCGCCCTCTGGGCCTGCTTCTCAAAGACAGGGTGCCTGGGCTCACCCTGGTTCTGCCTTCTCCACTCCCCAACCCCAGAAAACAGGATGGAGCCCTAGAGAGTAGGAGGTACCTCCAGGCTTGGCCTTAGCAAAGGCAGGATGACCTTGGCTGGGGGGCACTGGTCATGGGATGTGCAGCTCAGAAAGTTTGTTGAAGAAGCCTCGTCATGTCACATCCAGTGCTGCCTCTCCTGCTTGTCCAGGAGCCCCAGACTGGGGGGCCAGCCATCTCCCCACAAGCCCCACTCCACCCCCGCTTCTATGGGAATGTGTGCATAAAATGCAGGAAGGCCTGAAGAAGCCTTCAACACACACACACACACACACACACACACACACACACACACACCCTCAGAGGAGGACAAGACTTGCTCAGGAATCCAGGAACCTTGCCAAGGGCAGAGTGGTAAAGTGCTTCTACATCTGTTCACTTATTTGATCTCTGTACTTAGTGTGAGGCAGACACAGCAGGGGCCAGTCTCTATTTCACAGGCCAGAGGTGAGTCTTCTCTACAGCCCCTTTCTGTTTGCACCTCATCCTCCCACAGGTGAGCCAGGACCCAGCCGGACCCTGGAGAAACTCCCTTCTAGGATGAGGACTATTCCCCAACCCACACACCCCAGTTTCAGCAATGGCTTTAATTCTGCTTGGATACTTAACTCACATCTACTGTATACAAGGTCTCCCGCTGGCCGCATGTTGCCTTCTCTCCACTCATCCACATTTTCCTCTGTTCCTCTGCCCCAAGATGCACAGTGGCTGGCTGGGAATCCAGTTATTTAGCAGCCCACCAGGGAGCCTCTCTGGCATGCAAATTTAATGAGCATACTTTGAAAACCAGCACAAATGTGAATGTGACTCAAAGAGTTCATCAGCTGTGGAGGGGAGTTGGCAGGGCAGACTCACGGGGAAATGATGGTATCAGTACGACCACAAAAGCCTTGGCGTAACTTCTAATGTGGCCTGGGCCACGAGGCAACTCCTATTCTGCTCTCTCTGGAATTTGACCAATCCAAGAGAAATCAGCGAGTGGGAAGGACTGGAGGAGAAAAATAACCCAAAGCGTCCGTGGAATAGAAAGGAGTTCCCTGTGACTAGATCAGAACTTGGGTTGAAGAGAGACGAGGCACCCTGGAGGAAGTGGCTAAAGAGTGGGTTGAGTGGGATTCGGAAGGCCTTGCTACTCATCTAAGAAGTCTAGGCTCTTCAGTAGGGTGCATTTGTATATGAACAGTGATCCTCCTTATCTTGGGGGATACAATCCAGTCTGGTGGATGCCCGAAGCCCTGGATGGTACCAAATCTGATATATATATTATATATTTTTTTCCTATACACACATGTGATAAAGTTTAATTCATACATTAGGCATAACAAGAGGTTAACAACAATAGTTAACAGCGAAATAGAGCAATATACTTTAATAAAATTGGTAGTATCACTACTGTTTGGCCGTGAGGCCATTATTAACTAAAATAAGGGCTATTTGAACACAAGCACTGTAACACCATGACTGTCGATCTGATAACTGAAGCAGCTATGAAGTGACTAGCAGGCCAGTAGTGTATACAGTGTGGATCCAGTACTGTACACAGCTGGACAAAGGGACGATTCATGTCCTAGGTAGCATGGAGCTGGACGATGATTCCATCACCTCAGAATGGTATGAATTTTAAGGTGTATGAATTGTTTACTTCTGGAAATTTCCATTTAATACTTTTGGACCACAAATGAACTTGGATAACTGAAACCATAGAAACGAAACGGAGGGGTAGAAGGAGACTAGTGTGCGTTAGGCTGGTATCAGGCAAAACAGCTATTTTTAGATGCCAAAGAAATAACTTATAAGAATAAAAAAGATAGTGATAAAGTAATCCTATTTATTCAAAGTGCTCATGTATAATTATTATGCGGCACAAGGGGTATTATACACATTCTTCTATGTACCTGATTGCTTTATCTGATTACATACTGAATTGTCTTCTGGAAGTTTATCTTCTTCCCCCCGCCCCCACCCCTTTCACTTTATATTTACCATATTAATAGTCATGGGACCCAAACGTCGAAATGAAGAAGTTTTTACCTGAAATGCTTCCTTTCACTAAACCTCAGTAGCATTCTTGGAAAGATGCTGCCACCGCTGGAGGGAAACTCCAACCATTATTTTAGTTGGGTTTGTGGGTTGCAGATCTTGCACCAGAGTGAGTGAAATTTTTCTTTTTCCCTTATAGTAGCTCAACTTTACGCAGCCAACTCTACGGACCCAATGATAGCTCAAGTTAGTGACATCCGCGAAAAGTTTTGTCTAGGGAAGATTTCCCTGTGGATTTCCCCTTTGCTGGAGAAAAACAGCGAAACCCAGACGATAATACTGGGACTACGCTTCCCAGCGGCCTCCGCTGGGCATTGGCTCTAGTTTCCCTTACAGGGATGGCCCCTGGCATCTTGGCCCTGCCCACTCACGACTGGATATTGCGAACTACAATTCCCTTCTGCCTTCACGAGCTGGACCCTTTAAAAAGGGTTTCCCAGCAGCCTCGCGGACGAAGAGCCCCGCCCCTCGGAGCGGCTCCCCAGGCCACCCGAACCTTCCGCCCGCCCCACCCGCATCACATGACGCGTCTCCACCAACCGGCGCACGGAGGAGGGCAGCCGGCGCGGTCGGGGGGCGTGGGGGCCGCGGGGGCGGGGCGGACCCTGGAGGGGGCGGAGCAGGGCCCGGGAGCCGAGCAGCCTGGCAACGGCGGAGGCGCCTGGAGCCCGAGGTGGGTGCGCGTTCACGGCCAACCTGGCTCTGAGCCGGGCGCTGCGGGGACCCGTGATGGGGGCGCCGACAGGAGGAAGTTGGGACTCCCGGGCCGGCGGGTCGCGCGGGGCCTCACCGCACCCGCGGGTGGGGGTGGGGTTCGCCGAGCGCCTTCGCTGTCCCTGAGGGTGAGGGCTGAGGCCGGGGAGCAGCAGGCAGGTGCCTCTGGCTTCCTCTGTTCTCTCCGGGCGAAGGTCGGGACCGGTTTCGAGCTGGCGGGCCGGGAGACGGGGATCGGACCTCGCAGCCGCTGTCCGTACTTGTTTGCCCGTCCCGGAGAGGAGTGCGGGCCGGGCGGCCACCCTGCCTCCCCGGCGGCGCGCCGCGGCTGGTCCTTGCCCTGGCCCTCGGCGCGGGGTGGGCATCTGCCGCATCCCCCGCGGGCTCTGCGGAGTGGCCACAGCCCAGCACTGGCCCAGGAGCCTTGATCTTTGCTCTTGGCCGGCGTTTCAGTGTCACGCACTGGAGGTTTATCTGCTTTTGCAACAGTTGAGGAAAGATCTGAGGAGGAACGGTTAGTTCCCTGATACGCAGTCGGAAGTCTGCACAGGCACGAGCAAGCGCTCTTGGCCGGGTTGCCTCCCTTAACTGTCTTTTGCTGCGCTCAGGAAGTGAAAACTAATTTTAGTATTTGCCTAAGCAAATATGAAGTGAATCTGCTCTAAAGAATCCTGTGAGGGGCTTTGTGAACGAATACAACGTGTGAGACGAGGTGTGTTGTGCCTGGATTTTAAACCAGATCGCGAGAGTGGAATTGAATTGTAGCGTTTTAGAATTGACTGGGACCTTGAAGTTCGTTTGTTTCCTACATGAGGGAACTGAGGCTCAGAGAGGCTAACTAACGTGAGCCAGGCAACCTAATGGCAAAGCTAGTATCACAAGCCGGGTCTCGGGGGTATCTTGGTGTCTGTCACGTCTGGGTTCTTTTTCCCATCCCAGTTCAGTTTTATTCCTTGTGAAGTATCCACCTTACACCCTTCAGACCGAGCCAGAAGGTTTGCTATAGTTCAAACCCTTTTTGATTTCCTTCCTAACCAAATCAGAAAAATCAGGCTTGTTAATTACATATACACGTTTTGCTTTCTTCCAACATACACAATGGGAGAATCAGGTACTCATCAGATTTGACTCAGAATGGGTTTTTTTTGTTTTTGTTTTTGTTTGTGTTTTCTTTCTGCCGTGCTGGGGATTGTCTGAACAAAATCAAATCTACCCTTAAGAGAGTCCACTCCATGGGGGGGGGGGATTCAAAGTGCTGGTGTTCATGGCAAGCTCCTGAAGTGCTTGAAGGTGAATAACATTCCTTGGTTGGCTTTCCTACTTTGAAGGTTGAACTTGTATTTATCAAGTTGTCGGTGGTTTCATTCATTCATTAAACACAGGGCCCACAGTGTGCCTAAGCACTGGGAAGACAGCAGAGTGCACCCTGATGAGGCCTTGTAGCATTTATGTACGGGGAGGCAGACAGTAAGAAACAATAAACAATGTTATATTTTCTGGCAGAAGTGAATACTGTAAAAAAAAAGAACTCTGACAAGAGAAATAAGAAATGGAAGGAAAAAATGGAAACAAAGCTTTTGTAAATAGGGAGGGAGGAGGGGGTGAGGGGAGGGGAATGAGAAAAAAAGAAGCAACAAGATATGTCATGTACAGGTACAAATCCCCTATGAAGAATGTTATCACTATGTACATCTAAAATGTACCATTAAAATAAAATTTTTAAAAAAATAGAACTCTGAAACTCTACAATGACTAAAACAGGCTAGCATGATCGAGAGTGACTTGGGCTTCACTCTGAATTGCTAGTTTTGGATTGTCAGCTGCTGCTCCATTAGAGCAAATAAATCCAAAAGTAAATCTGTCTGAACCCAAGAGGTTCTTTGGAGTCATCATTTCGCCCATGAGTGCCTGATGGATAAGTTCATCCTAGACTTATTTTTATACACATTTTTCCTTCTTGCATGCAAACACTGATTCCAAACATTGAGGGAGTTCCTTTTCTGATCACCTGCTGTTTCCCTACTTAGATGGCACACTCTAGCTACAGAAGAAGCCTCTAGAGAAGTCAGTATTGGTTGTTAATTTCATGCCAGCACCTGCTGCACTCTGATGCCACCTTGCACAAGGGGTTCTCTTCCTGCATGCTGCTGCATACTGTGAACCTGTTATCTAAACTAATTGTCAATCTCTGTGTTGTGTGGTTTGTAAAGAAACGAGTTCATTTGGAAATAGCTCCAGAGTAAGGAAGCACTCACTAATAAAATGGTATGAATGAGAACTCACTGAAAGTTCATGTGTTTAGTACCACTCAGTTTTTTTTTGTATTCTCTATATTCAGGGGCTTCAAAGCAAAACTCAAAAGTTTTTGCAGGTTCTGAAAATAATTGCAGTTCCAAAAATATTGCAGTATTCCTTCTCCAAAACGAGGGGAAGATTTTTAAAATGTAGTTACTTTAGAAACCACTGAAAACAAGTGGCACTTGGATCTTCTTGAGAGCTCCAAAATAAAGACAAAAACAGACTCTTCAAGACTCAGTAGGTGACATTTTTAACCAGTGGACAGAGGATTCCAAAGGCTGGAGTTTCTAGTTATTTCTAAAGTTACTCAATTTTATAACAGAATAATAGGTTGTTTTCAGTATTCTTTAGTAATTTCTCTTCCCTGTTTCTGACCTCTTTTAAGTTCTGCTTTCTTTATTTTCTAGTTTCTCAGTTCATTTATTCCTTTTCAGCAGATGGGGAGATACGGACTGTCACTTGCCTTGTAAAGGCATGGACTCTGGATTGGGTGGTTTCCCTAGATTTGAATCCTGGCTCTATTATTTCCCATGTGGCCTTGGTCAAGTTACCTCTGTGCCTCAGTTTCCTTATCTGTAAAATGAAAATGACAATAACAGTACCTTCTTGAAGGATGTTGCAAGGACTGAGTGAATAATCTACATTAAGTGCTTCAAATAGTCCCACACATAGTAGGCACTCAAGAAAAGTTGACCGTTATTGGCTTGAACAATTTGGACTTCTTTTCAAGGAAAAAAAAAATGATCATAGCCATGTGCTTATAAACTTTTAGAAATCCAGGAATCTGGATTTTCTGGACATTTCTCTGAATTTCATTGTTGGTATGAGCTTTTAATTTCAGGTGACATTGCAGCAAGGTGTTACGAAGCTTTCCTGCACTTGGATTCCGGAAGCTGGGTTCAAGTCCAAGTACTCCTTGACTCTGTGACTCTGGACAGGTCATTTCATCTCACTGCTGGTGGTTCTTCCATGAGTAAGACAGCTCGTAAAACCTGCCCTGCCTGCTTCCTTCTAGAGTTCTTCAGAGAGTCAGATGTGCATCAGAGACCTTTGCAAGCCACACAGCATTATTACTGCACCAATGTGTTATGTAAGCCATTGCTGTTTGGAGAACAGGTGTGAGAGGGCAGCTGTCCTTCCTGTTCTTGGCTTATTCCCCCTGTAGGGGTAGGTGTGGCCTCTCTGCCTCAGTCTCCCTGTTCTCTCAGCATTGAAATATGCTGATGTTCTCTTGCCTTGCCCAAGTAGATCCGAAGCCATCAGTGTAATTTACAAGTTTCTGTTTTATTCATTCCTAAAATGGTAGCAGTCTATAACCAGCAGCTATAGGGCAATAACAAGGCAAAGACTGGCCAGGGAATGTTACCTGCATCTCTCCCGAGTGTCTCAGACTAGAAATCTTGCCTTGTTGCAGATCAAAACCCAAGTGCTCCTCAGTCAGCTTGAGGCCCTGCTGCGTTCCTCAGACCACACTGGACTGAATACTTGTGCTCTTAGGTCCTGCTGTAAAGCGATCAAGGTTCTGAAGAAGGGATCCAGAGAAGTAGTTGCTCTCTGGCTCAGCCCCGCCTTCTGTGCTCCTGCAGGACTCGGGGCTCAGGGTCCTTTCTTTTCTTTCTTGAACCAGTTTCTCAGTATCTTGAAACATCTCCATGCAAAGCTCCCTGCAATTTCACGTCCCTACATTAACTTAGTGTTGTTCCTTGACTCTGTCTTGATAGGAATCTCCCATTTTTTGGAATACCTATGTGGGAATTGGTTTCATCTTCCAAGCTTGTAATAAAGAGGGCTGAGGTTGGAGACACATTTCTGGGTGTGTGAAACCAAACGTGGCTAATGCGTGCAATAGACATTTAGTAAACATTCATTGACTTGAACTAGATGGTGAGGGGCAGCTTAGAATTGTTTGGACATGTTTATTATAATCACTCTGTTGTGTGCCTAGAGATCTTGCTGCTGCTCTGCAAGATGAAATAGCACTCGTGCTTAGCTTTTCTTTGCTAATAAGACAGTTCTTTGAATCCAGTGATGGGAGGCTCGTCACACATTGCTTTGTCACCCCTTTCTTCACAGTTCCTTGATTTTTGAACTCTGTCATGAGCAGTTTGAGTATAAGGCAGTTTTTGCTTTGCTTGCAGGTCTGTTTGGGGTAGGAGGGGGTAAGGGAAGTTGAAGGGTGAAAATTGAAAGTAAAAACAAAAGTAACTTCTTTGTAACACACTCAGCTCTTATCCCGTTGTGGAAACCTTGACAACACACAGTGGTGCCCTTTCTTTAGCATATGAGAATTGCTAGATTTTGATATCATGTTCTTGAACTTTTGGTGAGAATAAAGTGCCCTGTTTCCCACGAGTGTCTTAAAATGGAATGGGCTGCCACATGAGTGACATCTTTGCGCCTTTGTGGGAGTGACTAGGGCAGAGGTGGGTTATAAAGGACATTCTTAGCACTGGGCGGTGGTGCTTTAAATTCCCTTAAATGACCTTTACATTCCTTTATGATCTGCGATTACTTAGGTAGGGATTTAAGAGAATAGGGATCCCACTTAAGCCCAGCAGGCCTGGAATTGGCCCCAGCTGTGTTACTAAAACAGGAAATGTACCTGTACAGTAGTGACCCTGGCCGTGACACAGAGCATACCTGCTGGTCAGTACTGTCTGGGAGGCACAGTGAGAAGGAAAGTTTGCCCAAGAGGGCCCTGCCTTTGACTCTAGTTATGTGACTAGGAGGATATGAGGAACACCAGCCAGTCTTCCATTTTGAGCTTCTGGGTCCCGCGGTGTCTCTGGCACACATCAGTGATTCCAGATCTGAGAGAGAAAGCCTGTGTCCCCCTACCCTTAGAGGGAGGCCTCTCATAGCTGGCCCCCATCTCTTTAGATCCCTAACTGCAAGAGAGTGCAGAGGTTTTTGAAAGTTGAGGCTGAGTCCCATTCTGTAGGACATTTCCTTTCTTCCTAATAGCAACTAACTCTAAATAATAGTTCCCCCCTGGGGGGGTTCCCATCGCTACTACCGTAGATCATGAAAGTTTCTCTTTGTTGATAAAGGTGATCTGCATGCCCTTACTCCTCAGTAGCCACTCCCAAGAGCTTGTGAGAAATGCAGAATTTCAGGCCCTGGCCCATACTCACTAAGAACCCCAGTAGACTACTTCATCAGTATCTGCATTTTAATAAGACCCCAGGTGATTGTATAAAATTAAAGTTTGGAAAAAAAAAAACCCTGCTGATCTGAGAGTACCAGTTCACATCCTGGCTTCCTGAGCCATTGAGATGAATGTGAGCTGTGTGTGTAATTTAAAATGTCTCAGTAGCCACAAGAAAAAAAGAAAAACCAGTGATTAATTTTAATGATTTTATTTAACCCAGTAGGTACAAACTGCGTCTCAACATGTCATCGATGTGATTTGTACTGTTACTAAACCCTGGGTTTATTTTACATTTACAGTGTATCTCCACTTGGACTAGTTGCCTACACTAGTTGCGACAGTAAACTACCTTTTGGCTTTGATTTGCTGATGATTTCATTCAATTGGCTGTCAGGAATAGCTTTCATTAACGTTGGGCACGATCCTTGCTGAGCCCTTGGCCCACTGCTTTTACATAGTGTCTCCTTTGAGTTCTTACAGCATTTCTTTGAGGTAGGAACTAATAATATCCCCAGTGAGTTTTTTCCAGAGAGTTAAGTCTAAGGTGGGGCATTATAGGAAGCAGCAGCTTCTAAACCCAGGCAAGTCTGACTTCTGGGTCATACCTCGCTGCAGTTTCATGCAGCTCTCTGGGCTCCAAGGTCTCTTCTGGTGTCAATTTTGTAAACTGCATTAAGAAGGCGAGATTGGTATGTACGAATGCATGTTTGTTTCTTGGAGGTGATAAGCACTCACTTGGAGTCCCTAAACAGAAGTTTCCTCATCTTGGGAATTCTTCTGAGCAGTGGTTTACCGTGATGGCTGCTCATTAGAACCACCCGGAGAGCCTTAAATACCTACTGCGGAGCCCCACCCACAGCCATTGGGATTTAATTAATCTGGGGTGAAACTGACTCGGGCAGTTTTAACAGCCCTCCCGGTGATTATGGCTTCTTAGGGAGCCATGTCCAGCTTGACTGTGTTAGGGATCACCTGGGCAAGGGAGGCAGAAAGAAACGCAGTCTGCCTGTCTCCTTTCCGGCAAGCTCCCGAGCAATGCCCAGGCTGCCGATCTGTGGGTCGCGTCAGAATGACCCAGGGGCCCTTGCGTGGTGAAAAGTTCCCTGGCGTTGTGCCTGGAGTTTCTGATGCAGGAGCTCTGGACTGGGGCCCAGGATCCTTGTTGAAGAAGGTGTGTGTTTCCAGCACTTCTTCATAAAGTATTCTATTTACTGTAGCTTGTGTGTAGACACACTTATAGTGCACACTTCGGAGGTCATAAATAGATGTTGAATTTTATCCAGTCCTTTGGTGCCTTGGATTTTTCAAAACATAGTATTTTAATTACTTTGTTGTAGTATATTCTAATTTCCACTGTGACTGATTCATTCACCTGTGAGCTGCTTAGAGGTGTGTTTTTAAATTTGCAAATGTATTTCCTGGGAATTTTCAAAACTGATTCCTAACATAACTTCCTCGTGGCCGGAGAATGTGGGGTAACGCTGCTAGCTCTTTGAAATTTGTCAGGCGTGCGTTTGTTTGGTCTTGTGTGGCTGGCTTCTTTCACTGCGCATAATGCTTCTTGTATTCATCTTCGTGTTGTGTGTATCAGCAATTACTGGTTTCTTATTGCTGAGTAGTAGTCACCAGTCAGTGAGCATTTGGCTCGATTCAGTTTGGGACCCTTATGAGTGAAGCTGCTGTGAACATTTGTGTAGGTCTTCGCGTGCACTCATGTTTTCATTTGCCTTGTGTAAGTACTGCACCTGAGCAGGACATTGCTGGGCCATCTTCTCTTTTAGTTTCTTAACTGTGCCAAAGAGTTTTAATTTTGATGATGGCCTATTTATTTCCCCCCTTTGGGTTGTGCTTTTTTGTTTTCTATGGAATCTTTGCCCGAGTTAAGTCCACAAGAATCCTCCCGAGTTCCACTGTGGAACTTTTTAGTTTTAGCTCTTATGTTTGTATCTGTTGTGGCAGACCGACCCCAGAGTGGCTCCTTGATTTCTGGCCTCCAGGGTTTACACCCTGTGTGTCCCCTTGCCTTGGGTGTCAGTGGGACGTGAGACTTGCTTCTAGCCAGTGGAATATGGCAAATGTGCACCGTTCTGCAGAGGTACAGTCAGGAGCATGTATTGGTACATTGTATACATAATGATCATGTTCATCATGGTTATTTTTGTACCTGAACATGATGTATCTTGGTTTTCCCCCCTCTTGCCCTCCCCACCCCTCCACTCCCCCAACCTTCCCTATTTACAGCAGGTTTATTCATATTTTCCCGTTTTTTCCCTTTCCCCTTTCTTTCCTGTTTCCCTTCCTTCTTTTCCCCCTTCTCCCTTTCTAGTTCTCCTCTCTTTTGAATATTATCTTCCTTTTATATAATATCTATTACATGTCCTTATCCTTATTTACACTTACGGTTCATCATATCAGAGAAACAATTTGATGTGTACTCATGAGTGTCTGATTTATTTCACTTAAGAGTATGTTCTCAAGGTGCATCCATTTACCTACAAATGTCTCTGGTTGATCCTTTTTCATGGCAGAATAGTACTCCATTGTATAGAAAAACCACATCTTCTTTAGCTGTTCATTAGTTGTTGGGCATTCAGGTTGTTCCCAAGACTTAGCCATTACAAATTGTGTTGCTATGACCATGGTTGTGCATATATTGCTGTGGTATGATGATTTTAATTCTTCTGGGAATATCCCCAGTAGAGGAATAGCTAGATCAAATGGGACCTCTCGTTGTAGTTTTTTGAAGAATCTCCACACTGATTTCCACAGTGGTTAGACCAGTCTACATTCCTACCAACAGTGGAGGAGGGTTCCTTTTTCCCCACAGCCCCGCCAGCATTTGTTATTGGTTGATTTTTTGATAATCACTGTTCTTTCTGCAGTGAGATGGAATCTTAATGTTGTTTTGATTTGCATCTCTCGAATGACTAGTGATGTTGAACACTTTTTCATGTGTTTACGTGCCATTTTCATTTCTTCATCTGAGAAATGTTTATTCATTTCAGATGCCCATTTTTGGATTGGGTCTTTGAATTGGGGAGGTTTGATGTTTTTGAGTTCTTTGTATATTCTAGATGTCAGACCTTTGTCTGAGGGACAGCTGGCAAAAATTTTTTCCCCCATCTGTGGGTTTTCGCCCTGCTCTAATTGGTGATTTCTTTTGGTGTGCAAAAGCCTTTTTTTTTTTGTTTTTTTTTTTTTTTTTTTTTTTTTTTTTTTTTTTTTTTTTTTTTTTTGGTGCTGAGGATTGAACTCGGGTCCTTGTGCTTGCAAGGCAAGCATTTTAACCACTGAGCCAAATCCCCAGCCCACAAAAGCCTTTTAATAGGATGTGGTCCCAAGCACTGATTCTTTGTATTATTTCCCATGCAGTCTGAGTTCTGTTATAAATTTTTTTCCTATCCCTATGTCTTCGAGAGTTCTTCCTGTTCTACTCTCTAGTAGATTTAGGGTTTCTGTTTTAATGTTTAGCTCTTTGACTCACTTCGATTTTAGTTTAGTACATGGTGAGAGACATGTATCAAGTGGTTGGTTCTGAGTTAACAAAGAGATTATTCTGGAGAAAGGCCTGAATTACAGGTCCTTGCAGAGGTGAGAGATTCTCCTCCCTGGCTTGTCAGTGCCAGCGGCCGTGTTGAGAAAAGCAGGGCTCTTCAAGATCTGCCAAGCCCCTCAGCTACACAGCCTCAGGGAAATGAGTTCTGCCAGCCACCTGAAGGAGCTTCTAGCAGATTTGCCCCAGATGAGCCTCTGTATGAGAATGCAGCCTGACCACCACCTTAATTGCCACCTGTGAAGTCCTCAGCAGGGAACCCAGCTAAGCTGTGCCTGGACTCCTGACTCACAGAAACCAGGAGCTAACAGATGGATGTGGTTTACAGCTGCCAAGTTTGTTATGCAGTAATGTAAAACTAATACATCTGTGTTACACTTCAAGTTCTTTTTTTTATTACTACGTGGAGTAAGGATCAAGGTTAGTTTTACTTTCAAAAGGACATCAAATTTTGAAAGTCAACTGACCTTTGCTAGGACCTCCAAAAAATAGGCCTAATTATGGACTCCGTTCTATTCCATTGATCTCTGTGCTTATCTTTATACCAATACTACACTGTCTTGATTAGTAACGTATTATATAAGTGTGGAAATTAGGTGGTAGAAGTACTCCAACTTTGTCCCCCCCAAAGTTGTTTTGACTTTTCTTGGTCCTCAGTGTTTCCATAGAAAGTTTAGAATCATCTTGTCAGTTTCTACAACAAAGCCCACTGGGATTTCACAGGTCTTACGTTGACTTTATGGATCAGTCATGAGTCTTTTGATCTTTAAGCGTGCTGTATTTCTCCTTGTATTTAGCTCTTTGAGTTCTCTCAGCAGTGTTTTAGTTTTCAGTACATGGCTCTTGTACATATTTTGTCAAATGTACCCCTAAATACTTCATTTTTTCTGTTTTTGCGAATGGCATTTTAATATTTGCATGTCCATTTATTCATTGTTAACACTACAAATACTATTAATTTTATATTGGCCTTTTGTATTGTTATGGTTTGTGTCTAGGTGTCCCCCCAAAGCCTCATGTGGTCATAGGTGGGGTGTTCTCAGAGGTGGCTGGATGTAGAGTGTGTGATTACTAAATTAGTCCACTGATTGGTTTGGCGGAGTTCTGCTGGGATCAAGGATATAATACTAGGATTAAAGGTGCTGGGATTAAGGGTGGGAGTGCTACCCCCCCCAAGGGAAGATAGCCTGGGTAAGATGTAAGGGACAGAAATAGGCTTGTCTATCCCCTTGCTTGCCTCTCGCTTGCTTACCTTGCTGCCTTCTGCCTGTCTGCCATGCCACCCTGCCTTTGAGCCAGCTGATTGTGGGCTGAAACCTCTACAAACTGTGAGCTAAATAAACCTCTCATCCCTTAACTTTGGGTGTGGAGTATTTTGTCTCAGCAACGAGAAAAGTAACCAAGACATGTATCATGCAACCTTCCTAAATTTACTTATTTTAGTTTTAGTAGTTTTTCTGCAGTAGTTTTAGGATTTTTTACATATATTACCATGTTATCTACAAATAGTTTTATTTCATCCTTCCAATATGTTATATGTTATACTTTTTATTTCTTTTTCTTGGCTTATTGAACTTGCTAAGATCTCTAAAACATGTTAGATGCAAATTATGGGAATGGCTGTCCTTGCCCCTCCCTTAGAGAGAAATTATTTCAGTTAGAGAGAAATCATTTCAGTTTACTCCAAATCAGTTCTTGAATTGTGTTTGTAGAAGCCATGTCTTGGATGCAGCCTTCAGGAAGATGGTAGGAATGCCCGGTTGACTATGTTAGCACATCCATTCTCAAACACTATTCCTCAGCTTTTCCTTCTAGTGTTGATAACGGAATTTCCATGTGGAGCTTGGGAATTCTTTTTATACCTTGTGCAGCAGCATGTACTGCTCTTTTGCATGAAAATTCTGTCAGATCCATATGTATCATTTTAGAACTGGAGTTTCTTCATCCTCTCTCTCTTTGCCATTCTTTTGACATCAGTCTTTACTCCTCTTTATCTTTTTGGCTTTTTTTATTTCTGCCCCTCTTCTTAGCTTATTTCTTCCATATCCATGAGACCTTCTCTGCCAATAGCACCAAGTTCAAAAAATGTATGAGTTCAGTCCGTTCACCTTCTTCTGTAACAGGTGAGTGGTTGCTTGTATTTATGGCTGGAAAAATCGCTAACTGCTCAAGTAGGATGACTGTTGTCCCTGCTCTCTGGGTCACTGCAGGTCTTTCTCTTCTGAATCTCCCAGGATCCTAATTAAGCCAGTCTTCAGGGATTCCTTTTGGACATTTCTCTGTTACTGCAAGCTGCCTGTCCTGTCAGGCAAGCTACTACTCCTACTACAGATCTCTGCTAACCTACTCTTGTGAATTAGGCCTAATTAGGGTGAGTCAAGTCTAGCCTTTTCAAGAATTAAGAGACCCTTTGCAACATTTCCCAAACCTATGTAAAGGAAGGTCAGAAAGCACCAAATCAAAATTATTCAGTCCATTTTTTAGAACTCTTTGGAATTGACTTCAGAGACCATAGTGCCTTTTTAAAAATACTCCCAATGGTATCAGTCTTTGAGTGAGGATTCAGCATTTGGCTCTAGGCCCAGATCACTATGAGGCACATGTATAAAATACGGAGTGAGCACTGGTGCTGTGGGGAGCATTATTTTTGGTTGAAAAATGGATTTGTTTTAAAATTCATGAGCTATCTTCTTATGTAGCTTTAACCTCTAAGGTCAGTTTCAAGGGAAGAATTTGAAGAATACTGTAGTGACAGCACCACTGGAATTGACATGCACCATTGAAGGGAACTACTTGGAAGAAGAACTTGTTTTGCTACCTGTGCTCTGAGAGGCTTTTGAACAAATACTTCATGACATCACAGTCACACCTCACAGCATACTTTGTTTTTGCCCGCTATTAATAAAATTTCTTTTCTTTTTAATATGCTTTTAATATAGACTTCCATGATACAAAGAATATTGCAGTGGCCAAACTGTTTCAGTGCCTTGTGGACATTGATTTGGGGGGAAAGTCTCTATTTGTTTACTCATCTTTAAAATGAAGGCTGGGGGCTGGGGATTTAGTTCAGTGGTAGAGCGCCTGCCTAGCAAGCGCAAGGCCCTGAGTTCGATCCCTAGCACCAAATCAAATCAAATCAAATCAAGTACAATGAAGGCTAAGGCTGTTCTTTGTGACTTTATTACATAGATGAAATTCCAGAAAAAAAAAACTTTTCAGATTAAATGGTTTAAGCAGAAGGCCTAATGTCCTTTTATTTGATCATCAATTATAGAGTTAGAATGCCAGGCATCTGTTCAGTGTCTGTTCCACCTTTGACAGTTACAAGTGGACAGGTTGTTTAACCTTCCTGTTCTCATATCTATCAATTTTCATATGAAGATAGTAACACTAGTTACCCTCTAACGTTGTTGGTGGGGGTTAAATGGCTTCGTGTGTGCCTAGAACAGTGCCTGATAGGTAGCAGATGATGGGGAAATGGAAATGATGATCACTGTCCTTAAGCAGATAGTTGGTTCCACTGCAGTCAAAGCACCTCTGTTACCATCTTTATTCGTAGTCCACACTTATGCCTATTCTTTATCTTTATTGCTATGTGATTTGTCTTATATTTATCATCTCTCCAACTCAGTTGTTAGCTCCTTGGAGACCTGTCTCAATCTAGGCAGGGCGGGGGGGGGATCATCCAATGTGGTCCAGAGTAGTGGCCCAGCATATATTTACTGACTGATTTTGAACCTGATGGAAACAGGATTCAGTAAGAACGTATGCTGATTGAAGGATGGCGCCGAGATGGATGGCTCCTGGGGTCGTTTCATTATTTCTTCTAGGAAGCCATATGAGTATTTCAGTACTGGTTAATCTGCATTCACTGAGTGCTTATAAATAGACAAACTAAATAGCTCTAAATGTAATCATATATGGATATGTAGATTTATATGGCTCACCTTCTGCTGTTATGGGGTGAATTGTGTCCCCTTCAAAAGATATGCAGAAGGCCTACCCCTCAGTATCTCAGAATGTAACCTTATTTGGAAAGTGTATACAGATGTAGCTAGTTAAGATGAGGTCATACTGGAGAAGGGTAGGTCCATAATCTACCATGACTGGTGTCATTAGAAGAGGACACATGAGAAAACACAGACCCAGAGGGATGATGTCATGTGACAGCACAGGTGGAGACCACAGCGATGCAGTGACAAGCTGTGGATTGTAGCCACTACCAAAGGCTAGGCATGGGTGAGGCACCATCCTACCCGAGAGGCTGCAGGGGGCACCTGTTGGGGCCTGGCTGACACCGTGACTTCAGACTCTGGCCTCCAGCACTGGGAAAGAATCTGTTTCTGTTGTTCTAAGCCATCCAGTCTGTGCTACTTTATTCCAGCAGCCCTGGGAACCTAGTCCACTGCCCACCTGCTCAGATTACAATGTTGCCATGCCTGGGGTTTCACTTTTTTTTTTTTTATTTTTTTTGGGGGGGTGGCAGGGGATCAAACTCAGGGCCTTGTACTTGCTAGGCAAGCACTCTACCACTTGAGCTAAATCCCCAACCTCTCACTTTATTTCAAGTGGTGGGTTTGCCTACATTTTCATCATTATCTACCTTCTCTGTATACTTCAAGTTTTGTTGTTTTTTTAGATTTTTGTTTGTTTTTGTTTTTTGAGGCAGGTTCTTAATATGTAGTCCAGGCTGGCCTTGAAGGCACTATGTAGCCCAGGCTGGCCTCTAACTTGCAATGATCCTCCTGCCTCAGCCTCCCAAGTGTTGGGATTACAGGTGTGCGCCACCATACCTAGCATGCATTGAGTTTTAAAATATATTTGCTGCTAGATCAGGCAAAGGTATAGGAAGACCTGGCCCCAAAATACTATTGCAGTTCTTGCACATATGTGTCAGGCATGGGGGACATTTCTGGGAATGCTTATGAGAGCCCTGTTTGTAACAGCAAAGTTTGGAAGCAGCTCGGATGAGCAGGCAGAGGAGAATGGACACCGAGTATGGAGATGGGGCCTACTAAGCAACAGTGGGAATGAGCAGTGCTGCCCATCTTCATTTACAGTGCTCCCAAAAATCTGTGTGAAGAAAGAAGGGACAGAAGATGTGGACTGATTCCATTTATGTGAAAGCTCAAACATGTAACATTGGTGTACTATTTAGCTGTGTGTACATATGTAAAAAATGATGAAATGCAAGGGGGTTGCAGACACACAAGTCAGCACTAAGGAGGTAGCTTGGAGTAACTCTAATGGCTGGATATTAGCTTCTGGAAAGTCACAGACGTTTACAAGGGTACTGCTATATTCCTTTCTTCACGAAGCAGTGCATGCCCAAACTGCTGTGTGCCAGTGTCCTAAAAAAACATAGCCCTAGCCCTTAGGAAGCTCGAGCAATCCTACAGAGAGGCAAGATGCAGAATGGCAGTGGGCAGGTAGTGTGTACAGCAGGAGACATGAAGTATTAGAAGTCCGCACAGCAGCCAGAGAAGTGAAGTGCGTGTGCTTGTGGTGTGCACGCACGGGAAAGCCAGGAGACACTTCTTGTGTCTTGAGGCAGGAAAGTGGGAGCCAGTGTCAGCAAATCTCCATCTTCTGCCTTTGAGGCCAGTACCCGGGGGAACTGTTACCACCTGGAGCCTGTTTTCCTCTTTATTTTTCTGGAAACTGCACATCCACCATAGAGTTCTTCTTTCTTCCCTTCCCCTTTCTCCACTTATTCCATTTGGAGGGAGGAATCTTTGTCATTACTGCCCAGTCCCTGGGCTTTTCTTTGGGGGGGAGTCCTTTATCCCAGAGCTGAGAAGGTTCTGGGAACGTAAGAAGATGTTTTGAATGGGCACCTTTCATTACTATGATAGCTATAACTCTTTACATGTGTTTACTCAACACTATTTTAACTTTAGAAGATACCTTTTACTTATAAATTTTAAAATGTACTTTATGGGAATAGTTCTCACTGAGGAGATTAATTCAACAAAAGTCAGTTTTCCTTCATAGAGCAGCTCAGCTGGTTCATGAGTTTTGGAATTGGCAGGTGGATGGGAACTTGATCTTGTTCCTATTTTAAAACTTTGTTTACTGGCAGGTATTTGACTCTTACAAAATCCATTGGTGAACTTAATGATCTGTTTAAGTGTCTGCCATATCATTAGGTAACCTTTGTGCATTAAAAAAAAAAAAATGACCTGATGGTAGTTGACTTTTTTATAGTTTACTTACCATACCAATCTCAATTTATAAAGGATTTCTAAAGTTACCCCATTCCATGGCGACAGCTCATGCCACTTTAAAGCCAATCAGCTGTCTTGAAGATGTGCCATTTGTCATGAAGAAGACCGAGAAATAGAGTGAATGGATCAGCCCAAATCAATCACTAACCACTGGAAAAAATGATTCAAAATGCGTTCTCTTTGGGGTCTGGATTACATTGGCTTTAGCCTGAGGTCATTGCAACAATTAAAAAAGTTAAAGTACAATAGATATATCTTGGAGATGGATTAGAAATATCAAAATGACAAAGAGTGAGATTCCAAATGAAATGCTACTTCACATTCTGTAATTTCTAAAGAATCATCATAAACCAGATAGATACCGTTACCCAAGAGGTATAAAGTGGCCAAGGCAAATTGGGATGCATGCATATGAGTTACATGCATCTGTTTGGACAGTAAGCCACTTAATTAAGGGGGTGAGGCTACAAGTTTCTTAGATGATGTTTTTCTAGATGACCTGAGCCAAAGTAGAAAGTACTGACACAAAGTCTCTGTTAGGAATTCCATGGGAAGTTTCCCTGGCTGGCAAGCAGGTGTGTGTTTGTTTTAGTGGAAGTGGGCAGACTTGGAAGGTAGACTGTTCTAAGGCTGCTCAGAGTCATGGTGAGATTAGATTGATCATCTTAGAAAAGATGGGTGCAGGATGGTTAGGCAGGCAATGATGTGGTGTAGTTTACAGACAATCCAGCCTGGTGTATTAGCACCAGTTTGGGGAATGAGGTAAGAGTTCGCCAGAAGCATCTATGGCAGGGGAACTGGTACTTGGATACCTTTGCTATGTGGTTTGCTGTGCTGTCCTTTTCTTTCTGCTTGCAGCCCCATGAGAATAGCAGGTACAGCCCCACTTTCCAGACGGGGAACTGCAGTTTGTCCAAGCTTATGTGAACACTATTATTGACAGAATTGGGATCGGAAGCCCAAACTGGTCTGAGTATATTTTGATAAGCTATGGATAGTAGGGTTAATAGCTTATTTTGCAGGTTAAAAGGACACAATTATTATTTGCTTTGGTTGAAGGAAGTTCATTTGGAAGTAATTTATCTTCATAGTTTAAAGCAGGGGGTGACAGCCTGTTTTGTAAATAAAATTTTACCCATTTCTGTTTAGCTACTTCAGTGCTGCAACGAATGTAGAGTTGCAGAGTTGCAACAGAAATGTGAGGCCTGCAAAGCTGACAATATGTACCATCTGGCCCTTCATAGAAGTTTGCCAGCTCCTGTTCAAAGGGAAATGAATCAAAATGAAACACACTCCTGCTTTTGCCAATCGTAGTTTCATGAGCGTTGAGCACCCTTTCCCCCAAGTAGCACATATTGACACTAAATCAACAGTGTATGTGGTCTCAAAATGGCTAGGACATTGAACATTTTAATTTTGTCCAGAGGGTGATTTGGTTGAGAGCATTGCAAGGTAAGTTTTCATTTCCTTGCCTCCTAGGTGGCCTGCAGTCTAAGTGATTTTAATGGAAAAAGTCAGAATAAGTTGAATCTAGTAAATCCTGCTTTCCTGGCACCCCAGTTATAGAACCGAACACCCATTGGGGGTGATGCTCCCCCTAGAGGCCAAATTGGAAATAGGAGGGGTGTTTTGGGTTTGAATATAATGCATTGAAAAAGATACTACTTTATGAAAAATCACTGTTCTTTTGCTTATGCTATATGCTGGAGTTAAGGCAGTAGATTGGTTTTTTTAAATTGTGTTTCAATTGCTAATATCTATGATTCTCACTTAAGCTAGGAGAGGGGGTTTTACAGAATTTTGTTTTATAACAAAGGGAGTGTTGGGTCCAATAGTATCGAGCATCACTGCCCTAAGTACAGTATTTGGTATTTCTTTCAAAAGAGACAAGTAAAGAGAGCTACCTTCAAAAACCTGGAATTTTGAATTCAGTGGTTGCTTGTTCAGAACTTTGGAAGTTGCATTTGAAGACTGCGGAGGTCTCCACAGCCATCCAGGGAGCCTCTGGAGAAAGAGCATGTTGGAATTAATTTAAATGCCAACACACAGTAATAAATGACATTAAGGAGGATCAAAAGAGAAAGGCCACATGCCTCTTGTCGCTGCTTCCTTTGTACACAGGAAAGTTCAGCAAAAGCACTCAGCAAGGGCCATTGATCTCAAATCAGGTGACCACGGGAAATGGAGCTTCCCTTGGTGTGTAGTGAGGCAGTGGCCAGAATTACTTTTAATTCTGCTGCTTTCAATTTTTCAAGTAAGGTTAAACATGGCCTATATTTATTTTAAAGTGTTTGTAGTTGTGTTTGCCCCAGGTGTTTTATGTGATCTATCTTTCATATTCAACAGAAAGGGAAAAGCAGTTCCTTGCTCTGAACAAAGGGCATGGGCAGGGGAGAAGAGGTTTTTGTATGTTAATTTGAAATGTCAGCTTCATGGGAAAAATCTGTAGTGGAGGATACTGTGGTTCTGGTTCTTTGTGGTGCAGATTGTTTCTTAAATTGGCACAGCAGTTCTGTACCTGGAGCCATCAGATCTCAAAAATCCTGATTAGCCAAGGAGTTGTGCCCCCTCTTTTTAAATAAATTTGCATTAATTCCTGGCCTAAGTGAAATATTGGGCAAACAATCATTAAGTTCCTTGGCCAGATCTTTACTGCCCGGTTTTTCATGCATTTAGCAAGTACCTACTAAGTACCTGTTGGTGCCAGGCACCATGACAGGTGCGATGAAAAATATAGCAATAAATACATTTAAAAACCAAGAGTTCTTGTGTGCATGGCTTGTACTTTGGTGGGGACTTGTATCCCAGCGAGGGAGGTAGACGGTAACCAGTTAGTATTTGAAAGGTGCTAGGAGCTAGAAGGAGAGTGGGATAGAGAGTAGAAAGGTCCACTGAAGTTGTCTTGAATTTAAAGAGAGACAATTTTAAGGCCATTTAAAAATCTGGTTTCTTCAGTAATACCACCTTTAAGTCGCTTTGTTTGAAGGGGCTTAGGGGTCCCAAAGATTGATTGGCTGGGTAAGTTGAGTTCTTTTAACAATGTTTCTTCTGATGAGATTGGGATCAGTCACGCCCAACCTGGTTTCTTTCAAGACACCACCTGGAAGACTTTTATCTGGGTGGAAAGGGCACTGTGGTCTTAGGAGACCTGGGGTAGAGCTGGCCCTGCCACTAACTTGCTCTGGGGCCTTGTCACACACCTCTTCTCTGTCATGGGAGAGGGTTGGGCTTAAGTCATTACATAGTTTTTCTTAAGGATCAAAAATGATAGAAGTTTACCTTTGTAAAGATTCCTGTGATTAGCATATATATAGGGAATTAAGTTTCAATTTTTGCTTTAAAGCCAAGGTAGCCAAAAATCAATGATTCTTTAAATAAAAAGGATTAAGCTCGATTGTTAGAGGTTTGGGACAAAATGCTCTGTAAACCAAAAGCACAGCTGGTTTTTGTAAATTTCACTCTAGCTTGTACTTATTCTTGAACTGCATTTAGTCCAACATAGTTGTTTTAGAGATGACGGTGTGGATGAACTCTTCTTACTTAGTAAGTTACAGACAGGTTCTAGACAGGTGAGCACAACCAACGGATCAGGTTAAAAAAAAGTGCCACATGACTTCTATTGTCTTATTTCAGCCATTATTATCACAAACTTTTTTCTAACAAAAGCTGTATAATTCAGTCATACACTATCTCTAATAATTAACTTTCAGCCTCATGTTTTTAAGATCAGAACTAATTTGTAGAAGAATTGGTTATGGTGTTGGCATTCAGTAGTGATCCTTTCATAATTAAAAAATGCTGATAATCTGTTAATGGAATAGTTCTAAGCCCTTCACATTTATTAGCTCATTCTTTTTGCCTGACAATGAAGAAGGAAAATAAGAATAATAGCACCAGAAACCCAGAGAAGTGAAATAACCTGCCCAAGGTCACATAGTTCCCAAGTGGCAATATTGGGATTTGAGTGGAACCTGCTTTTCCATCTGGCCACACACATCACTCTGTTCTGCCTTCTGCAGACTCCAGGGCTGTTGAAATCATTCACCAGAGAAGGGCCCATCGCAGGACTGCCATGTGTCACCTGAACCCTTGAACTTCTCTGGCTTGTGCTTGACCTAGATTTTAATAGTAGCAGTGTCTGGTGTAGCTCCAAAAGTGAGGGCTTCCGACCTGAAGAACTCGGACTGGGACTGTGCAATCCCATCTGTAGGAAAGACCCAGAATGGACAGAGCTGGAGGAGAGAAAGCAGTTTCCTGGTTGCTGAGGGGTTAGGGCACTAGGGAGCTGAATTTTCTCTTTGGGATGGTGAAAACATTCTAAAATCGATTATGGTGCTATGTTCACAAAACAAAAAACCCTTTAAATTGCACTTATGACAGGGTAAATTGTATGATACGTGAGTTATATCTCAATAAAACTGCTTAGAAATGAAAGGGAAAGACTTTCTTCCTTTATATTCATTTTCAATTGAAATTTTTCATGAGGCTTGAAGATAACAGAGGATTCATCACTATTTATGGGTTATGAATGAACACACGAAGATGAAGACAGGTGGACCATACAACCCCATGTTTTGAGTTTTCTTTGTTGATTTGACAGTAATAACTTTACTTTTAAAACATTGACTTATGAGGTATGAAAATATTTGATGACTAGACGTGAATTTCATGTTTGCTACTGAAGAGAGGACCTCCCCCAACATAGACTCTCATTGGAGTCAGTAGAGTAATTTCAGGGCAGTTGCACCCACCTGCTGGATCTGGCTGAACTCATCCCCTGCTCTCTCTGAGAAGAATGGGTTACCTTACTTGGACATATACTTAAGGTTAGAAGGGGTTTCAAAGCATAATATAATATTTTGTCTAAATTTAATTCATTTGGAGTTATTTGCAAATATTTTAAGTTATTCTCAATTTTAGGTTGTCCTGCCTCTTAGTAGTTTCAGGTTTTTAAAATTTAAGTATCTCTGTCAAGTATTTTTGCTTTGTTTGGTTTTTTCTTTTTCTCCTCTCTCTTCCCCTCTCTTCGTCTCCCTCCCTCCCTCCTTTTCTCCCCCCTTCCTTCTTCCCCTCCCTCTTCTTCCCTCTCTTCTTTCTTCTCTCTCTCCCTCCCCCTCCTCTCGCTCTGTTTTCTTGAGATGGGCTCTTTCTTTGTTGCCTAGGCAGTCTCCAAACTCCTGGGCTCCAGCAATCTTCCTGTCTCAGCCTCCCAAGCAGCTGAGGCTACTGGAAAATACCATAGCATCTGACTAATTATTTATGTTTAAGTCTCAATGATAGTTCCCTAGTTCTAGTGTTCCAGAATTTGGTGAACCAATATCCAAGTTGGCCCCATCATGATGTTACCTGGTATTAGATGTTTTCCACATAATCAGTATTCATTCACCAGATAGTTAAGTGTGCCGTTGTGTGCTCTGATACAGCCATGAACCAAATGGGCGCAAGCTCTCCCTTACAGGACAGATGCCTGGCAATCCTAATCTTGTAAGATTGCCCTCACTTGGCCATCTGCTGACTTTCTGTCTTGATGGTTGCGCTGGTCTGTATCTTGCTCACCTCTCCTAGGCTAGTGTGAAGCTATCAAATCACTAGGTTTTATGTCACAGTGTGTTGGGATTCTTAGTGCTGAGTTTTGTTTAGGAGTGACTGTTGTCTTACTGCAGCCTGGCGAAAAGATCCTGTGAAATCCACAGTCACCTTGTTCAGTTGGATATGGTTTGCCTCTTAATGACTTCCTATGTATCTATGTTATTAATTTTGATAAAATAAAGCAGTACTAGTTTCCTGTTGTTAATGTACTCTTTACATGTTTAAGTAAATACTTGCATTTAAATGGTTTTGTATATGTTCTGAATATGTGCTTTCATGTATGTCTGAATTGTGATGAATATGCATAATTTAAATGAAGTATATACGTTCCCTAGAAAATACTGTTTAAATCAAATCTTGCTAATTTGGTTTCAGTCAAATCCATGCCACATTAAACGGCCTTAATTTGGAGAAAGCAGAATTCTTGAAGGGGAAAATAGTATAAGTTAAATTGTCCACCCTTTTATCTTTCCACTTGGTTGCCTCTAAATTATCTTTAAAAATTAAGAAGTGTGGAAATTTGAAGCTGGTTGCACATTGATAAACATTAAGGGTTTTTTTAAGATGCCAACTTGAGTGCTAGGAATAACAATTCCTGGAATCCATCTGGCATCTTCCTCGTGTATTTGAGCCCCTCTTTTGTGTTCTTCCACATTCCCTGAACCTTATCAGAATATTTTTTCATGCTGTCTTATGTTCTAGTTCGTTCTTTCTCTGTCTCATTCCACCGGAGCTTAGTAAGGAAATAGGGCCTGCGAAGTAGCACTGTCTGTGCTCATTTGAAACGGTTAAGTCTCTGATGTCACATATGCTTGAAATTCCAATACCTATTCAGTTAATATAGAATGTTGTCTTTCTTGCTAGAGTTTCCAGTATGGCCTCTGCATCAACTAAGTATAATTCACACTCATTGGAGAATGAATCTATTAAGAGGGTAAGTTGAATTTTCATTTATCTGTATCACCCTGCATTTCTCTTTTTCACATCTGAATATTAGCCAATACTTTGGGGGTTATTGAATTTTGATTTCATTTTCTACACACTTAGTATAAGTACATTAATACTTGTGATTTTATTTATTATCTCACTTCAGTCCAGAAAAGATTTTAGATAGCATACCTTATATGTGTGAAGTAAGTTTTGCGTTTGTAGCTTTTCATATAACTTCATTTTTGAGAATTGCCATCAGACCTTCCATTTCAAGTCCTAGGCAATCCTCTGTTCCAGGCCTATTGGCAGGCCAAGGTCCACTGAGCCGAGTGCTTTGCCTTCCTAAATACTGCCACTCTTTTCTAATTATGAGGATAAAAGAGTTGCACGACTAGAACAAATACGACCTTAGCAGAAAATGGTTCGGAGTAGCCAAGGGAAAATTGTGCAATTAGAGAGAGATTTTGGAACATAGATTGAAAGGAAGGGTGAATTTAAAGTAAGCTTTATTCATGGCCCCTTATGCGCCAGAAAGATTAATGCATACTCCCCCGGCAGTGTTCATATTAGGATCTCAAGCAATCAGAAGGGAGCAAAAAGCTGTCCTTTCATTTGTCTTCCTTGATTACTAACAAGATTGACTTTAAAAACAAAACAAAACAAGTGCATTTACTGTTCATTGGTATTTCTTTTGTGATGTGACTGTTCATGTCCTTTGCTTGTTTGCCTTTGGGGTGTTTGAGGAGGATTCTCATTTTTGGATTTATAAGTGTTCTTTACATCATGATAATTAACTCTCTGTCATATACAAGGTTATTTTTCTAGTTTGTTGTCAGCCTTTTACTTTTTTAATTTTTATTTTTATTGATACATGTTTGCAGTACATAATAATTACATTTCTTTTGGGGAGTTGGTACATGTATGTAACACTTCTTAATTCATTTTTCATCCCCTCCCCCTCATCTCCCTCCCCCTTAAACTACATCTTTTGGTCCCATTATTTATGGTATTGTGATTTGATTTTGAAATTCAGAGAGTCAATGTTTTTATATAATCACATGTCGGTCTTTTATATTTTCTGCTTTGGGTGTCCATGGGGACCTTCCTCATCTCCAAGATTGTATAAGCTTTTATTATATTTTCTTTTAGTATTTTTGTGGTATAATAATCCATTCTAAACATAAAAGTAACTCGAAGGATGAAATTATAAGGCCTTTTGTAATGTTCTCTGATATAAAGTACATCCTGCGTCAGTCCCATGTAATCCTGTGTTAATCAAACCTTCCTTTCTTGTTTGGGGGTTTCGTTACACACTCTCCTCTGGGTCCTGAACTGTGGCAGTTAGAAGGTATACTGTATATGACATCTGCCCCTTTTGCTTGTTTTTGGTTAGTGAGAGGCAAGGTGTGTGATTTTACTTCTCATTGAGAAAGGCATTCCCGGCAAGGGACAGTTTGTCTTGCCTACATCCTTCCCCCATTTTAACTAAAATGCTTATCTTGCAAGTGCTAAAAAAAAAAAAAAAATTGGCTGGCAATTTTAATTTTTGTATTGAATAAAAAAGATGAACCATTAAAAATCCAACAAACTATCCCCTTTGATAGCTTCTGTATCCCTTAAATATACACTTCCCATTTCTCTTGTTCCATATCCATTGGGATATTCCTAAAAATTCACAAAAGTGTTTGTTTGTCTGAAGGAGTCATTGCTGACTTTACACATGAAATGAATGCCATGTGGGTTGGCAAAAACACCTAGAACAGAAGGAATGGAACCTAGTTGTGAAGAAACCCTTGGCTCACACAGATATGACACGTTATGTGTCATATGTTGAAGACAAACCCTGCTGCACCTCATTGGTTCCAATGTAGTAAGGTCCCAAACAATAGGGTCCCAGGGATATGTCTGGCAGCCTGGACTCTCGGAACTCACCTGGAGTTTTAGTGGTTAACACCTTGCCCTCAAAGCTGCTGAAGCAATTGGATGGGGCACATGCCTGTGAATAGCTCCAAAATAGGAGCACTAGAGAAATAGAGAAGTCACTGGAAAATTAGTACAAGTCATTCCTGAGGCCCTGGCCTGCTCGAAAGTTCTCTGATGGACTACTTTCATTCTTACCTAGGATAAAGCTCTTGGTAAAGGTGAGGAAGTCAAAAGCTAGGAAGGATCCTAGTAAAATAAGAAATCTAACTGAGTGTGGTGGTGCTCCCCTGTAATCCCAGCACTCATGAGGCTGAGGCAGGAGGATTGCCATGAATTCAAGGCCAACCTGGGCTGTGTAGTCAGTTAGAGGCAAGCCTAAACTACAGAGTGAGACCCTGTCTCAAAATAAAAGTGTAATTTTTAGTTGCTGTTTTCCAGGCTGTTTTGAGATCATGTATAAACATAATATCATTACTTCTGACATTTCTGCTTCGTTTCCAGACATCTCGAGATGGGCTCAATCGGGACCTCAGTGAGACTGTTCCTCAACTCCCAGGAGAAACGCTGATTACTGGTAAGGACCCTCTGATGCTAGGATCCAGTAACTGGATGAGTAGTGTGGCAGGGTCAGGTGGCTTGAGTCCTGCTCACTCTGTTTAGAAGTGCTAGTGGACAGAGCTCTGCATTCCTGTCTTGATCACAGAGTTCCTTCAAGAGCCTTGTGCTCACAGGGATGGTGATAGTCTTGTCACTGTACCAAAGACTGAGCATGATTTAGGAAAAAAATAAAACATGGATTATTTCTTGCAAGTTTTTTACTAGAGCTTTAGGTTCTCGTGCTTTATAAGGACAAAATAATAATAATTTTTCCAGCCTATGATGTATGCTTCAAACGAATAGAGGCTTAAAGATTCTCTTCTTTAAGATAATAGGAGATCATATTGGTTTAAAGTCCTTCATTTGCCAGAAAATGGAAGTTAGTAATTTTGAGGTAAAATTTTGATTTGTTTTTCATGAAAAATTCCCCTTTAGGAGGAAGGTATCCACTCGGAAGGGCCAGACATTTCCGCCCTTAAGGATACCAAAGCACTGTCAGCTAAGTTCCAGTGTTGTGGGCATTCAGATTCTATGTTGGAGTAGCCACCCTCCCCACACACTTCAGCATGCTTGGTGCCAATAGGTTACCATTGTTTCAAGGACTCTTCCATCTATTGTCTGAGATCTAGGGTTTGGTTTAAATGCTAAAACGTGGTACTGATCAGATGAAGGTGCTAGACAGAGTGCCTTTGTGAATTAGTTACCAAGAACCATGAGGAACTATTCTAGTCTTGAGATGGGAAGTAGTGGGATGTTTCCATCCCAATTTCTGGAGAAGAGCAAAGAGGATATCTTACTTTTGACCGTCTTCATGTATGACCTGTTGGGGCTGGATATCAGTGCCCAAACATTAACTGAGGTAGTAACTCATTGAACTGGCATGAATTAGCCTTAGTGTGTACTTTTCATTTAACACCTGAAGCAAAAGGGATTTCAAAATCACTTTGAAAATTAAAAGCCATTAGCACATTCAAGGACATCAGAGAAAGATATGTTTCTATTATAATTAATTAGCTCTTCTGATTTAGTTTCTCCTTATGTTTGATTGTACCAAACATGTACTATTCTCCAGACCATCTACTTTATATCACTGAAATGTATGAAATGAGTCTAGCTAAACTCTTCTCTGGACTATTAAAAGAGAAAGAATATAGAGTGGAGTAGACAGATTTCTACTGCTGGCGTTCATTTACTAAAAACATCATCATGGTATTTGTGTGGTTGGAGGTTAGCAAACCTCAGTGCCCAGTCTTGCACTTAGTCCATGAGACTGCATGCACGAATTGCCATCCTCTGGTTATATTAGCTCGAGTAGTCACTTTTATGACCATCCGAAGGTAGCAGCAGCAGTACCCTCATTCGCATCTGCTCTCCAGCTGTTGCTACCTTGCCACAGGTGGTGACAACATTGTGGGCAAGCTCAGGGAAGCACTGCTAGCGTCCAGAGGTGACATGGCCCTACTAGCTCCCCAGCTGCCCTGATTCAACCTGGCGTGGTAATGTGGGAACATTGCCAGTGCTCTTTTTCCACATCTTCAGTGATTTCTATCATAGTTATTCTTAGCTGAGTAGTTGATATTAAATTAGTGCCATTTGTTGTGTATCTTGGTATATATTTCCATTATTTTAGGGTACTTTTTTTATCTTACTAGACAAAGAAGTTATTTACATATGTCCTTTCAATGGCCCCATTAAGGGAAGAGTTTACATCACAAATTATCGTCTTTATTTAAGAAGTTTGGAAACGGTAAGTAAAATATAAGACCATAAAGATGACCCTAACTGTTAAACATAATGCTAAACTGTTTCTCTTCTACCTTGCAAGACTGACTGTGGATCAGATTAACATGGGGGAGATACATTCGCTTCTCAACTCTTAATTTTTGCTTGTGCAAAGCTCATTTAACACTAACACCTGTTTATGTAAGGAACAGAATCAATTTTATAAATATGTTTTATCCTTCACTAGTGGGGAGAGGTTGGTAATTGTAATGATGTGCTAGTTTGGAGAAGTTAGCTTGGTGTAGAATGCTTGTTCTTAACCAGAAGCACAGATGAGAACCATTTGTGGGACTTAATAGGCGATACAGATGCTCCGGATTCTGCGCCAGAATGCCCAGGCCTGCGCTCCAGGCCCAGGTGTATTTTATGAAACATCACAGAGGAAGGCACTGATATGAATCCCTGCCAAAGCCCCTCACGCTAGAACTTTCCAGGTGTTCAGTGACAAAGCACTGGGCAGCAGTGTAGAACTAGCTTGACTGTGGTGTGGCTTATTGTCACTCTGCCTCTTCAGCCCATGGCCATGAAATGTTTGCCACCACAGTTCAAGAAGGGTGTCATTGGTTGAACAGTGACATGGAGCAGAGATGCCATAGAAGGGGAAGAGAAAAGGAGTAACTGCTGTGGCTGCCGCAAAAGAACTGATGGTGGTTGGGGGGATGCTGCCCACACAGCCTGAAGGGGCAGCTGTATCTCCATGGGACAGACTAAGGGGCAATGGGTGTGGGTACAGGGGAGAGCAGCCCATTACTGGCTTATACACAGGAGATGCTGAGATTGTTGGGGAGATCTAGCTTTTGCTTTATTGCTTTAGCTCAACATTTCTTTAGGACAGTTATAATTTAAAGTAGTTTGTATCTTTTGATGTTTTTCTTTATTGTGTTCATTATTACACCTGAATTGTGAAAAATGTTATTTACTGTATTGTCACTGTCGCCTTACCTGTGGGAGCCCACTTGTATAGCCGTGACCACTCCTTGGTGTGTCCCGTAGCATGGTGCTAATAGGCATGAGCACATGAATCAGGCCGTGGAGTCCTGAGACTGGGAGTTTTCTTTGTGTGAACTGATTCAGATTTCTAAGTAAGACCGGAGATGAGTAAATGTTCTAGTTTTCCAGAAGGAGAAACATTAACAGCATTGAGCCAGTGTCAACCCTCGGCAACAGCTGGTAAAACTTCTACAATTGGTTGCACACACACGTATGCACATACACGTGTGTGTGCGTGTGCGTGAAGTTGTAAAACTTTATTGAAGGACGTAGAAAACACATGTTTGAAGACTAATGAACTGAATCTTTAGATTACAAGAAATGGTAATAAAAAGATCTTAATGTCACAGATTCAGGGCATTTCAAACCTAAAAGAAACATATAGTATTCCCAAAAACCATTTCATACATTAAAACCAAATAAACTTAAAATAAAATGGATATGCTTGAATTTTTATTGTGGATATTTGCATAAACTTCCAGATGATTAAAATATAGGAAATGTACAAAACCATATTAAAAGAATGAGTTACATGCTATTTTATTTTTTATTGATTCATGTTTGTGATGCATAATATTTACATTCATTTTGGGGAATTTGTATATATATATATATAAATCATATCTTGATCGTTATTGATCCCCCTTCTCCCCTCTTTCTACCCTCCCCCCTACAATTTTATCATTTTAAACAGATGATTTAAGTATCTATAAGAGAGGAACCACTGGGAGTGTTATCTATCGAGTGTTATCTTGATGGCTTCTAGGTATACTGTAGCCACTGGTGAAGACACAGGGGCATAACGATGGTGGTACACTTAGGTGGGGTCACAGACAGTATACTGAAGGCTTGATGCCAGCCAGGAAGTGTGGTCACTAGCATCTTGCAGTGCAGGCCCCTTCTTCTCCCATGTTCCTGGTACAGAGCCTAGCTAACATGTGAAAAGCAGTAAACTAGCCAGTGTGCTCGGTGACAGAGTTGGGGTTTGAAATGATCTTAATTGGCTAGGATATTAGAGCAAAACAAACAATATAAAATTTAGCAGAGATAACTTAGTCAAATCAGTGGTGTCACTAAGGGATGAAAGACATCTGTCTTAACAGGGATCCAAGCTTTTTTGAACCAGTAATTGGATATGACTGATTAAAAAGCTAATATACCTGTAGGGTAAATTAACCAAAGTGAATATAGTGGCCAGACAAAATGGGGCATTGAGCCCCATCTGAAGTGACAGGTTCAGCTGCAGGTGCCATGTTTTAAGAGGGACATTGGCAAACCAGAGGAACTCAGACGAAGAGAACCAAGCTAAGGGACAGAGATATGAACAAGGATTGAAATAAATGTTGATGTTTTGTCTGAAAAAGACTAAAGGGGGACATGGTAGTTCTGTGGGGCAGAGGTTAGACTTATTCTGTACAAATCCGAAGATCAAATTGGGATGACTTGAGAGAGTTCATGCTTATATATATGGAAGTTGTCACAAATTAGATTAAAACAAATGTCGATATTTTTCTAGATACCTCTAAAGGGCATGCATTACTTCCATAATTGGGAAAATACTTAGCAAGTTTTATTTATTCTATTTTCACGTAACACCTTACAGGACAGGGATTAGCCTCACGTGGTTGAATGAAGTGCCCCCCAACAGTGACCACTAACTTATTTCTTCTCCTACCCAAGTTTCATGAAGACATTTTAAGTAATTGGCCACAACATTTAGTGCCTATACAGCAGAAAGCAGCAGAAAACGTCATGTCAAGAATACTATTTAAAGGGTGGTTTAGGGGCCTAGAAAGCTATCATACTGCATCTTCACTAAAGCCCCAAACAACAACATTAATTGTGGAATCTGCTGCAAAATTCTGCTGCAAAACATTTTCACAAATGTTCTTTTGTGTGTTTGACAAAAACTGTCATCTCGGTGGTGTTTTGAAGTGGACACCTGTTTGTCTCAGGTATGTAAACACTACAGTGGGAGCCATGCACCCAGGTGTGTGTGGCCTGACTTTGGAGTCCATGCTCCCATTCTGCAAGGGACACCAAGGGACTGCTGTCACATCGTCAGCTTGCCACAGCGACTGCATCCATCCAGCCCTTGTTGCCTGGTCTGCCCCCGGGGTCTGTCCTGGCCACTGCTCCACAGTGACCCCTCAAGCCAGGCTGACCAGAGCTGCTCAGTTCTGCAGCTCTCCTTTGCTTCCTGTTGCCCACAGAGGCAACCCAGTTCTCCTCTGCATGGTGTGAATTCCTTGGGCCGTCTCTAGCCTTGACTCCCATCCCTGCTCCCCGAACACCCTGTTCTCTGACTCTGTCAGGCCCCTCCCTTTTTCCTGGCATTCGTGCTCTCTTCTCACTGAACCCTGATACCCCTTTTCCTGCCCCTTTCGAAAGCTATTCTTTGTCCTCAAGAAGCCACCTCAAAAGTCACATGCTCTCTGGAGCCTTCTGCAGCTGCCTTTGAGGGAACCCCTCCCTCTCCATGTCCCTTTCTTTGTGCCTTTCGGAGAGCGCTTACTGCTGTGAAACCCCCAAGGCCCCTTAGCTGCACTTGATAGCCTCCTTCTGGTTCCGTCTTGCTTCTGAGCACTTGGCACCATTTCCTGTGGGACACTTCTCTGCTTTGTCTTGCTCAGCGTATGTCAGAGGACGGGGATGCTTGTCTGGTTGTTTGCTGATGCTCTCTCAGCTCTTAGATGGAGCCTGGCACATCGAAGGTGCTCAGATGGTGTGAGTTGAATGCATGGATGCTGTCTCATTTATGTGCTTGCTGCTTTGACTGTTGCCTTAATAAATGCTGTGTCCTTCTGATCCCCATGCCAGCTAGTGCAGCACTTGGTAGGCAGCAGGTGCCCAGTGAAAGTATATTCTCTGAGTGAAATCAGGAGGAAGCTGACTCCGCATTGTTAGTGTTCCTCAGAGGGTAAAGGCCTTGTTACAGGTTGACCACACTGTGGCCCTACTAAATCACAGCACCTTGAATGCCAGCATTACCTCTGGAGTTCAGGAATCCCACAGCCACCTTTGACCTTGAGTGTGCCAAGGAATTTGTCTTTGGGTAAATATTGTGACCATGGCTGGGGCCATGAAAACTGCTTCCAGATTCTCGTCCAGGAGCACTTCCAGTCCAGTGGATGAGAGTCTTTGTTCATCCACACATCCTTCAATGCAGAAGTACTGCAGTGAATCCTGTACTACACTACGCCTTGAGGTCCGTGTGGCCTCATGGGATATGGAGAGGAGCAATTGCATGAAATAAGACACAGTCCACAGTGGTATGCTTACTGCTGTGAGTTTACAAGGGAAAAGGACAAGTCATCGGACACCTTAGAGAAGGGGGAATATTGGTACTGAGTCTTGGGGAATGATAGCAGTAGCATGGGTGGGATGGACAAGCATAGCAGGTAGAGGGTTTCCATACCTACGTGGTGTTTTCCATATGGATACACAGACATCCATGGTATGGAGATGGTTGAGTGATCTGTGGGGCTGGAACATCAGGTGGAGGAAGTAGTGGGGCGCAGGAGAGGATGAGACTAGAAGAAAAGGCAGCATAGGAGACTTGTAAGTCAGTTAGGAGGTGCATGGTGTGTGTGTAGAATGATGGCCCCCAAATGCAGATCCGAAGGACCGATCTGGCTGAGGTGTGGATGATGGCTAGGGGGGAGAGAGAGGCAGGAAGACCTGCTAAGAAGTTACCTGAGGGTTTCAGGTAAGCCAAAAGGACCTCATGCCCTTGTAGTGGACATAGAACAGAAGAAACAGCCATGAGAGACACAGGGGATTTGGGTGGCCATTTGGAGTTGGGAGTTGAAGAGAAAAGTCCAGTCAAGAACAACTCCTGTGATTTCTCACCTGCATGAGTGGAGCTGCTCCCATTTATCAGAACAAATGTTACGGGAGGAGGAGCCTGGCGTAGACTGGCCTGGGGAGGGGAGTAATAGCAGGTGGGACTGTCCCCCTGTGCAGCTGGGAACATGGCTCTGGGAATGGTAAAAGCTGCCCAAGTCCAGGAGATTCCCTGGCAAGAGTGTAGCAAGCAGAGGGCCACAGGCTGAGCAGAAAACGCTGGGTGACAAGAACCTTTCTTGTAGTGAGGAGAGGAAGAAAGGCCAGGGATGGAAACGAAGCAGCACCCGTCGAGCCTCAGCAAAGCCCCTGGGAGCGACTGTGGTCACAGAGGGTGGGAAAGGAGAATGTCAGGAAGGAAGGGGTGGCCCTCGGTGGGACGCGGTCATGGGTCAGTAAGGTTAAGAGTGAGGAGAGGCCAGGAGGCAGGCCCAGAAGTCCCTGGGAGTCCCAGGGGAAGAGATTCTCTCTTGCTCCTCTTCCTCCTTCCGCCTGCCCTTGCTAGTAGGGTTATGCAGCTTCCAGGACCCTGCTACCTTCACATCCGTTTTTTTTCCCCATGGGGCTTTGTCTCCTCCTCGGGTTGGTCACTTCTCTGCAGATACATCTTATGTTGACCAAGCTCCCTCAGGTTTACCAAGCCCCTTTGTTTTTCTTTTTTTGTGCCATACCAGGGATTGAACCCAGGGCCTTCACACTACACACTGAGTTACATCCACAGACTGTTTTAAATGTTTTATTTTGAGACAGGGTCTTGCTCAGTTGTGGAGTTAACCAGGCTGGGCTCAAACTTGTGATCTTCCTGCCTCAGCCTCCCAGAATATTGGGATTACAGGTGTGCACCAGTATGCTTACCTCTGAGCACTTTTCCTTACAGTCTTTTAATTTTTTTTTTATTTTAAACCAAGAACATGTATTGGTACATTCTACATACAATGGTCACATTCATTACATTAATTCTGTACCTATACATGAT